>NKCK01000080.1:0-172723 GCA_003946995.1 Fusarium oligoseptatum | reverse complement strand
CAGCCCCCTCTTCGCCCCCAGCCTCCCCCTCACCCCCTTCTGCAGGCGCTGCGCTGGTCTGGGCGGGGACAATGGTTGAAGTCACCGTGGCGGCCAGAGAGAAGCGAGCATGAGGAGACCGAGGCTTGACAAGGGCGCGAGTGTCGTATTGGATGGCAGCGGGTGCGGCGAGAACGGCCGAAAGCTGAGTAGCCAGAACAGTGATGGTGAAAAGCTTCATGGTGGATGATGTCCTTTGGTGGTGATGCTTTGGTCTGTTGTTGCAACGTGGAAAGTTGATTGATGGTAGGAAGAAGAAACGAAACAGTCTGGGCAAGGAAACTTCGGGCCGGCCGAAAAATGGAAGAAAAAGTGCAGAGAGAAGGAAAGGTAAGTTGACAAAGGAATACTCAAAGGAGGGCTTGTAGAAGAGAATGATGATCCAAAAAAAAAACATTCCATGAGATGCCGTGAAGGCCATTTATATACAAATTCACAGCCCAATTGTCTCTGAACGCGGTTTCATCTGCTTAACCCTCTAGTTACTCCTCATTCAGTCCCTCGAAACGCAATCTGAGGCAGTCGCAACACTGCAAGCGCGCAAGTTTGAAGCTATTCAGGGACACACACGGCCAAATGCCGCCTGGATGCGAACTGTTGGGGTCGGATCGCAAAGTGACATGAGACATCGCTTACCTGGACAACGATAGCTTGCGTTAATTTTGGTAGTTATTTGCAACCGATTGGAGTGCTTGGCAGTGCTTGGCGATCAATTTTGATATGGCGTGAAACGAGAGGGGGTCATGAAGTGGAGGATTTTGGTGGTTGTTGTTCTTGGCGATGTCACAGCCTGACAACCACGCGGCATTTTCAATTAGGGATGAGAAATAGTATTATATTTCTACCTTGTTTTCCATATTACATGCCCTTGATCTCGACGAATAGCTACTCACCCAGTGGCTGCTTTCATAAAAGAGGTTTAGCTGTCGGCGCGTTGTTTTTAGTTGAAGATAAGGCACGCGACCAACTTCCCGAAAAACGAAAAATCTCAAACAATAACTTTAGCCGATCCCACGATCCGTTTCTAAAAACAACCTTAAAATAGCCCTGTTTCATCGGGCTAATTTAGTAGAGCGAGGGTTGATAAAACGCTGTCATGTTTCAGATGTAGCTATTTTTATCGGCGGGTCTAGGGTAGTTTTTCTCTTTTTTTTTTCCGGGCTTGACAGAGGCCTCAACGAACTGAGAAACCAAAAGAAACTAGTGTTGGGGAATGTTGTCTGTTGCTGATACAATTTCACGAGCTCCCAGAAGGGGCACGGTTACAAATGAGGACGTAGCATCTAATATTTAGCGGAGTGAGGCGCCCTCACTGTTTGAAGTGAGAGGCATCATATCCGTCAAATGACCACAAGGTCAGTTGTAGCAACATCGCTTCACAGATGACCATTCTCTAGGGTATCTGAATGGTGGCAGAGGGGACAATGTGAAGCAAGACACAGCGGTAATCTTAAAATAGCCACTGTTGTCTCTCCTCTTCATGTTCCGCTGCATGAAGCATTCGACATCCTCCTTGGATCTCGCAGGGAGCTCGGACATTCCAGCCCCCTTTTTTCTAGGGCCTAGCCACGGCACATCAATGAACAGTCCCCACTTTAAACCATGAAGGAGCTATAACGGCTAGGCACTTTTGTTGAGATGACTGATTCAAGGTTGCTGTTGCAATTTTTGATAGATAATATCCGTCTTCCATGATCGAAGAGGCTACGATGAAGTGGAAAATCGCCAAGGGTACTACTGCGTTGGCTCTTGCTATCCTCAAGGATTTCAAAGGCGACAGGATCTTCTCCTCCCCTGTCAAGAGCATCTCTCAGGGAGAAGGGACCCATCCAGTCACGGTGACTCTGGAGTCTGGAAAGCAGATACGATCCAGGTTTGCCATTTGGACCATTCCCTGGAACATCCTTCCGTCGATTCAATTCCAACCCGCCCTATCTCCAACTTTTCAAGACGCTCTGGCGAATGGCACAATCGCCGACAGAACCGACAAGTTGCTTGTTACGACCGCTGCTGAACTCCCCAATGGGTTCAACATATCATGCGAAGGAGGGGATATGCCATTCGCCAGCGGCTTTGCCGATGGAAAGCGTGGGAAGGATACACCTTTGACGCTGCTAACGCATCCGGATATTGACCTTGACACATCAGAAGAAAATCTACGTCTTATCGAGACCCTTCATCCGGATGGTCTAAAGGTGACTTCGGCTTGGGCTCATCTGTGGTCCAAAGATCGGTTCGCAGGCGGCGTCATGCCGATTCGGCAGGCTGGCTTCCTAGAGAAGTATTACCATGAGGTTCGGAAGCCACATGGACGTGTGTACTTCTGTGGCTCTGACTTTGCTGACGGCTGGAGAGGGTTCATGTCTGGGGCTTTTGAGGATGCATATCGGGTTACGCGGGAAGTTCTAAACTTGGATGCTTGACTGCCTATAGATTTCCTACTGCAGCCAGCCTACATTGATGGCCTTTTTTAAGTTTCATTCTCCTCTTTTAAAGGCAATTGTGGTGTCTATTTCCGATAATCTTACCAGCGATGTCAGGGCGTAGCCGCGGCCCCTCGTAAGATCTTGTTATTACTTCGCTCTTCCGACAACCATTGTCCCGCCGAAGCCCTTCCTGTGCCCCTTTTCTTTCATCATTTCCAGCCGGCCCACTATTTTACGTGCATATACGCGTTGCTGGCGTTTTGTAAGAAGAATGTCAGCCCAGAAGTTTTTGTGAACATGCGTTCCCCTCTCGGTAGCGCCCTACACCCTGCACGACACGCCCTACGGCCTCCGGCCTCGGAACTATGGCCTCGACAGGCCTGAACCTGGAACCTGACAGAAAGGCCCCATCTGCAAACACATGCACCCTCGAGATGTCTAATAACCCAATGCGAAGATGGCCCATGGAGGATCCCATCCCGTGGCGGGAGAAGACAAAGACATATACCCCCAGTTTTTTCACACACGAGAGATCCGGCCTAGACTCTTAGGTCTGGACTCATGCCAGAACAAACAACCCAAAAATAACATTAGAAAGGCTGGTTTAAGAACCGCGGAATATCTTATCTACCTACAGATCTAGATACGACAGATCGTCCCCCCTACCACGTATATCTATACTCAGGATTATCCTCTCCAAGCTCTGCAATCTCTTCCTCTGTCATACCCTCAACCCGATGATCATCATTGCCCGACGCTCGCCTTTTGTTGACATGGCGAAACCACATGCCCATTGTCAGATAGAGCGCCATGGCCATTAGGATCATAGCCATGGATACGCTATGACCGAGGATGAATCGAGGACCGTCTTTGGAGCTATAAAGCTGTAGAGATATTAGCAATCCGTTAAGAATGTTAGTGTGCTGGAGACTCACAAACGGTGCTGAAATGCCAGCCGAGTTGCCAATGGTTACTTGTAACCCTACTGCCACTGTTCGCTTGCCGTATCGGGGATTGTTACTTGGTAACCATGCCAGAGGAATACCCACGATAACGTAGAGACCGATGGCAACAACACAACACCCGAAGTACTTGACCCCGCCTGGGGCAGGGCTAAGAAGGATAGCATAGCCAGCTGCGGAGATCAACCCAAGCCCAACGACGTACGCAGCTCGTCGTTGGCTGCGATCCGAAAGCCAGGCGACTACTAGGTACGTCACGGCTCCCAGTGCATAGCATGGAACCGTCAGAGCCTGAACTTGGGCTATAGACCACGAGCCAAGACCGCGAATGATGGTTGGGCGAAAGGTCGAGTATCCATATAGGATCACATCCACGCCGAATTGCGCCACGGCAAACACCCAAATCTTCCAGTCGAGAAACCCGGCGTAGACGTCCTTTTTATGTAGCTGGCCTGAGGAGGCGGTATGGCCGATCTGACGTTGCATTCGCTTTACCATCAAATCTCGCTCGTCGGCAGAGAGATAGTGTGCCGTCTCGGGGTCATTGGCCAGCCAGAACCAAACGGCAATACCGAGAATCACGGTAGGAATTCCTTCGATGATGAGAATCCACCGCCATCCTCGCATGCCTGCGATACCATCCATGAAGCCAATGGCATACGCAAGCAGACCGCCAGTCGAACCGGCAATAGCTGAAGAGACAAAGAGATAACCAATCCGAAGGGCTAGCTCGCGTTTGGTGTAGAAGAATGTCAGGTAGACCGCCAAGCCAGGAAATAGGCCTCCCTCAAGGGAGCCGAGAAGAAGACGGCAGGCTATCAGCCCGTGAAAGTTTTGGACAATACCGGTGAGAGTTGCCACAATCCCCCACCCCGTAGTGATGATAGCTAGCCATCGAGATGGGGTGAACTTCTTGAGTACTAAGTTGGATGGGACTTCGGATAGAGTGTATGTGACGAAAAGGATGGATACGGCAAGCTGATATTGATCGCCCACGAGACCCAAATCCTCTTCCATGCCGTACAACCTCGCGTTTCCGATGTTGACTCGGTCGAGAAAGCTAAAGAGATACAGCAGCATCACAGGTGGAATGATCCATCCGTCAAGCTTCCGTAAGAGTTTCTTCTCGGCCTGCTCGTCGATGTACACGTCATTGTGCGGACCAGGGGCAATAGCCATGATGCCGTCCGTAGTCGAATACTCGGCTTCAAGGCTCCTTGGGGAGCTTTCGTTTTTATCACTCATGTCTTGAGTTGCGTGAAAGTAGACTAAAAGAGATGTTGGTGATGGTAGTTAAGAATGACCAACTGAGGTCGGGAAGGCATGCGGCTGGTTTCTTATATGCGAACATCTTGCCCCAGATTCTAATACCCCACGGGGAACCCGGGTCCCGGTTCCTTGGCAGTGAATGGAGTTAGCTCGATGGCGCAGGGAGTGCGCTGCTGTGATGGAACGTCAATGTCCGGTACCAAGGAACTCGGGATGGTTCATGTTGTACAAGGGCAAATCTATGGCGATAACGGCACATGGTGAAGGGCGCGAGTATTCTCCGCACGCCCTTAGGCAAGTCACGGCCAGTAACTAAGGTAACCGTGAAACTCAGCTATGGTAACACAGCATGAACATCCTACCTGTTGTGCCACGGCATTGCCTGGCACCTCGGGGTCTGTACCAACAGTAACAAGGTCTAGACTACAGACTAGCATGCAGTGGTCGAGTCATGGCAACTTGACTCAAACAAAAGGTCATCACTTGTTCATGGAGGTTCGCACAAACATGCTCCGCGTTGTTCACTCTACCCCTCACGCGGACCATGATGCTCCGAAGGCGGATCCGCCGAGCTAGGGGTCTAGACACCGGGGCAAAGCGTCTCATCTGTAATTCGGTTAGCCCATAAGTACAGACTCCCGTGCTAGCAATGGCTGGGTGGTTTTAGACCAACAGTAACGACGAAAGTAGATTGTCATGATGAATCAGCAATACGCCTATGTGACCGGTGCTGCCAGTGGCTGCGGCCTCGCAATATCCACCTTCTTGGTTCGAAAGGGCGTCAAAGTCTTTTTGACTGACTTTGATGAGAAGAAGCTGCGAGTCGCCGCTGAACAGTTGAGATCACCCTTCGCAGTCGTGAACGTGGCCGACTGGGAATCTCAAGTGAAAGGATTCAAAGAAGCCGTGTCTCAGTTTGGTCGCATTGACTACGTCTATCCGATTGCAGGTATTGGAGAAAACTCGTGGATTCCTCCTCTATCTTCGGACCAGTTACCTGATGACTTTGCGAAACCCAATCTGTCAATCATTGAGATCAATATCACCGGGTTGCTTTACAGCATTGCATTGGCCCTTCAACAGTTCCGACGCCAAGATGTAGGAAAGCATGGTTACCGGGGAAAGAGTAAGCTTTAAGTTTGCCCATTGTTTTTATAAGTTGACCGAGGCCTTTAGTTCTCTGCCCTGGGTCCATAATGGGGATTTACCCATGCGCCGGAAACCCCATCTACAACACTTCCAAGCACGCCGTCACAGGACTCGTACGTTCATATGGCCGACAACTTCCAGGAGAGAGAATCACCATGAACGCCTTTTGCCCCAGCTCCATACGGACTGAATTTAGCAACGATGACTACTACAAGAAACTTGAGGAGGAGGATCTGGTCACGCCGATGGAGGGGGTGCTAGAGGTGGTGGAAAAGACGTTTGGGACAAGTGATATCAGTGGTGAATGCTTTGAGATTGGGCCTAATTATCACAAGGGTCAAGGATTGGTTAAGCCAAAGTTTCCTGATTATATAGATGGTGAGATGAGGCGGGTATTCGAGTTGATTAATGCTCGGGGAAACGCCAAATAAGCTTGGAAGTGAATTTTATGCGCTTTGTCTTCAGTATAACTTGCTCTTCGTGATGATAACTATGATAATGCATGTTTACAAAGAAAAGCCGACAATATGAGGCAATCATTTACAGCGCACCGATTGATCCTGTAGGGCCATCATGCCTGGACTGCCGGTTGAATAACGTCATGATCCCTTCCCATGGTCTCGAAACATCTCTTTCGCGCCTTGAATAAATGTGGACTTAACGGACTTTAGACCCCCGTACGCGAGAAGCCCATCAACTTACCTATTCCCCCATTTCCTGTGACGGAGAGTGACTGCCCGAGCTCACTAATCCCCACGTTTACCCCGCGTGAGGAGGTGTTTGACTGCCAGTTAAGAGTCTAGGTCAAGTATAAGAACAATTCACTTACTATTCCCGACTGTCACTGACTCAACGGAAAACCTCGAGTTAGCCTCAAATTGAGTACTTGTAACCAATTCAACTGTTAAGCTTTAAGCTACCTAATCATGTCCGCACAGTCATCCAATACCAACCCCGACGGCGGTGTCCTGTACGCCTTCACGCAGCCAACGCCAGATTTCAGTGACTACCACTCATGGTACAACACGGAACACGGCCCACTCCGCGTAGCCCTTGACTTTATCGAGGGTGGTAATCGGTACGAGTGTTACTACGCGGACCCAAAGATTCAACTTGATCCTCCAATCTACCTAGCCATGTACGAACTGGGACGTCTGTCAGGCCTAAATGGACGCCCTTATCAGGCTCTGACGGACGACCGTTCGGCTCGCGAGGACGACGTCTTCAGAAACAGGCTCACTTTTCTCGAGCGAAGAATTTACAAGAACATCTCGACTCGTGGCACATACAGCGGCCCGGCTCCTGTCTTGTTGACGGTTGCGTTTATCATCAAGGATGAGCATGTTGACGAGTTTAATCGGTGGTATGAAGAGGTAAGAGACCGAGCAGTTGATAAAACCATCATTATTCTAACCAAGCTTCAGGAGCATACTACAGATGTCTCCAAGGTTCCTGGATGGCGCAGGACTAGGCGATTTGTTGCAGTCGAGGCCAACAGTCTCCGTCATGGGGGCCAGGTCGTCGAGTATGACCAGATTCCAGAAGGACATTCCGAGTTCATTGCCATTCATGACTTTGACGCGGAGAATGCACTGGAGGGACCCGAGTTTGAATACGCTCAGACAAGGCCGTGGCGTCAGAAGATTCTTGGTCTGGTCAAGGGTCGAGATCATAGGCGGTTTAAGCACATTCGCGAGTTTAAGGCCGAGGATTATGTCAAGCCGGAGTAGACAGATTGCTCGCACTATTGCCGTGGAATCACCATCTATCTATCCAACATAATTCAAGATTTAAACTCATTACGGTTTTACAGCATTGGCTTGTGATGCTGCTGTGTGTTGATGGGTGTGTTCGGTCGATCTTCTGGCTCAGTTATCCCATCGAGGACTGGGCTTCAATGATGAAAAAGGACACATTTGATGAGCGTATTCTTTGATCTCGTGTACGACCCAGTATCATTGTAAAAACAACAGTGTAATCTCATGAGATGTCTTGAATCTAGTGATTCGCACCCAAATGTGGTGTTCCATCCATCACTATGCGACTACGACGGGGGCAGAATGTGTTCACGTTCCAGAACCTCAAACGTCTCCTCGAATGCATCCCAAGTATCCTCATATCCAGTCCATCCGAGCTTCCTAGCTTTGCTCATACTAGCGACAGTGCTGTACTGCCGGCCAAAAGCCATGGCCATGAACCCCCACGTAGCATTGTCCCACGCACCTTGGTCAAGATGGTGCTCATCCCGAAGGGCCTCCCAAGCCTTGACAACATCGGGTCGCTGAGACCATTTCGAAAGGTCAATTGGAAGGTCAATCGTGGTATTCTTGGCCACCGCGGGATCAGAGCCAATGCCTAATTGTCTGGCATGAGCGAAAATAGGCTGCCGTGTCTTCAACTCGTACCGTGAGGCCTCTGCTCCCCTGGAAGCTGTGGTAAATGGTGCGTCTGGTATATTGCAGTTGAATCGTTTCGCGAGCCGAGACCACAGACTCTGCCATGACTCAACATCCCCATTAACCACGTTAAAGATCTGGTTCCCAGCACCAGGAGCAGTAGCCGCCCAGAGACAGAATTTAGCGTGGAGATTGGCCGAAGTCCAAGTGTTGAATGAAAAGAAGTTGTTTCGATTACCAGGGAATGGCAACTCGGAACCAGTGAGCGCTTGGCTCACGGCACAGTATAGTCCGAGAGCTGTTGCTTGGTTCATAAAATTGCCCTTGGCGTGCCCGATAACGTCCTTAGGCAAGGTACAGACCCATTCAAAGCCGTGCTTGGCTGCCATTCTCTCAAGAAGACTTTGTTGCGTGTAATAGAAGTTTGCCGGCCAGTTGATCCCACCAACGCCAGCGGTCAGCGGCAAGTCAGTCTCGACCATTGGTTGCTTTGGCTGGCCCAAATGGACACCGTATTGCTTCAGGCCGCAGGTCAGAATGAATCTCTTGATGCTGGAGACAGCCCCGGTTTGTTCCAATGCGCCCAGAAAGTTCTCTAGCATGGCATTGTTGACCCTGAACATCTCATCCGGGTCGCTTGGGGCCGTGTAGGCGGAAAAGTAGACATATTCAGCCCTGATGCCAGATAAACCTGCGGCCATCTCAGCCCCTGAAGCCCGGAGATCAAGAAAAGCATGCTTGATCTTGGCGTGTACTTGTCCGCTTGACTTGCGTGAAAGACAGAAGATAGTCGATATGGATTCCTCCTTGAGTAGATGTTCGACGATGGCGCGTCCCACGATGCCCGTAGCACCGACAACAATAGCAGTCGTCATTTTGGGGTTTCTCTGAGAAAATGTTGACAGAATATGATTGGCTTTGTCAGATCCCTTGTCGAAAATGGGAGCGGCTATGAGTCGGGGCCCCTGAATATAGAAGAATTCTTCGTCTCTAAAAGATCGATAAGCTAAGCTTTCTTTCGTACTGCAGAGTTAGTTGAAGGAGAAGCTGAGCTGACTAATGGTCTCACAGGTTGCTCGGAACCTGTCTCTCCGTTGTGTGGACCTTGGTGCGTGAGCCGGAGACATAAACTCCACGTCGTTACCATTCACTCGTGGTTTACTTGCGGGCTTGAAAGGTCAGTAGTTGCAAAGTTCTACCCGCCAAAGGCGAAAATTGAGGACAAAAGCACACGTGCAGATCGTTGCACAAGGTTCACTTGCTTAGAAGCGAGGTTGAGAATTTCAAGACAGAGGCTTGAGCGTGCAAACGGTTATTTCTCAAGTTTAGCAATGTTTCTATGGCTGTTCGCTAGTCCATCTATCTCCTCAAGGCAGTCTGACTCGCAAGAACTGGCTCGGCCATGCAACGTCAACGCCCAATTGCCACGCAACCCTCAATACCCATTCTGGCTCCCTCAAGAATTGCCGGGCTACCAGGATAACATCCGCCATGGGCTCTCTCTCGCCATCGCCCTCTGTCATTGACTTGGCAACTTGAGCCTCCTTTTCCGTAGATCCATTGGTAGTCAACAATTCACGGTCCTGTATAATCTCCTTTGCGCTCTCGGCTTCAGTGATGAGTCCGACCGCCCCAATGAGCAGGGTCTTGCCAGCTTCCCTGACTTCTCGCCGAATCCTGGCCGCTCTTGAGATCTGATAATCCTTGTTCGTGAACTGGTCGGTGATTTGATCCTTGTGATTACCACCACTGCTGACATCCAAGAGATCAACTCCCCAGTCTGGCAACTCCTTTGCCAACCTGATGGAACTCTCCACATCCCAGCTTCCCCCAGCCCTTCTCTCGACCTCTGTGCCCTCAAGCCAGTCGGTACAACTGACGCGGAAGAACAGGGGCATGTCAGCCGGAATGTTTCTTCTCACCTCCTCCACTACTTCCTTTGCGAGCCTGGTTCTGCCTTCAAAGCTTCCACCGTACTTATCGGTTCTGCGGTTGGTGACTGGGCTCAAGAATTGATGCAAGAGGTAGCCGTGGGCAGAATGGATCTCGATCAGATCAACACCAGCCTTGACCGCTCTCGCTGCAGCCCTTCCAAAGTCCATGACTAGCTCCTGAATTTCAATCTCTGTCAAGGCTCGGGGAGCAAAGAAGCCACCTTCTTCGGCTGTCCCGAGCCCATCCCAGCACTCATCCAGGCCTCCCATAGGACCCACGACATCATCTGGCCACCCGCCAACGTCGTTGGTGGACCGAAGACTTCCCGGACCCCAGCCCCGTTCGCGCCTGTATTGCGAGGTAATCCAAGGCGCAGCTGTGCTTGCCTTGCGACCGGCATGACCAAGTTGTATGCCGCAGAGAGCACCTTGGGTGTGCAAGAAATCCACAACACGTTTCACGGGTCCAATTTGCGAGTCATCCCACAGCCCAGGGCAGTTGGGAGTGATTCTCCCATTCGGTTGAACGCTCGTAGCTTCGATAAAGACGAGCCCAGCACCATTGATAGCGTAGTGGCCCAAGGTTGCCAGGTGGTAGTCGTTCAGCTGGCCAATCTCAGGCCCAGAGGGAGCAACTGAGTATTGGCACATGGGAGAGACGATGATTCGGTTGCGAAGAGTGACATTTCGAATCTTGAGAGGTGTGAAAAGCGTAGGAGTTGTTTGATCAATCTTGTATGGGGCGCCAGGCGTATGGGCGTGGTGAGGAGTGTAATATGGGCCTCCAGCCGCGGGGTTCAGATTTGTGGTAACCATGGTGGGTTGAAGGAGGCAGCTTGTGCTGGATTATCCAAGGGTGTTAGCGAGATGGAACGAGTCTTTGATTTGACTATACTCAGTCGGCAATACCACTCTGTCTTATGAATTCATGCACGTGTACCCAGGCTAAGCTTTCTAAGCCGGCGGCATACCAATCCTAAGGCTCAGTCATGCGTCCAAATCCGGCGTCTCCTCCTCCAGCAGGGACGGAGACTCAGTGTCCGGCGGGGTCGGACTTGGGCGCCATCTTTACACGGAGGTCGAGTGGCCGAGCGCCCCGCTGTCTTGATCTGAATGGACAATTGGACATTTTCGGGCTTTGCGGAGTTTTCAGTAATCAAGAAAATGCAGATGAATTCTCATGATCATTTCTGGTCTATTCAACAAAAGAAAAAGAAAAAATATAGAGAACAAAAAGGAGGATGTGTGACTTTTCAAAGATCAAGGCTCATTGAGGGATAGCCGTTGGGATTCGGACAAACATAGGACAGAGGAAAGCGTAGTACCGAATAATAAAACAACATGGATTCAATTTACTCAAAAACAATCACCAGAGATATCTCCCGACTGAACCCTCCATCCTTCGCCCGGAGCCCTTTCCGCAATGTAGAAACCGTCAAACTTCGCCCGAGAATCAGCTGCCCTACACCATCCAGGAGATCTGCCCGAAGCAGAACAAAACTGCATGAGACCCCTTAGAGCATGTAACGGAAACCCTGCTGTAGTCGTCTAGCAGCCGCAATATCAATACCCTCGATGTCTGCTATCCTCTGAAGACTCTGCTGTTCCTTGTCGTTCAGTTCAACTCCTTCGTCATCAAGTCGAGCAAGCTTCTTGTTCCGACTGACGAGGACAAAACGAAGAGCAATAGCACAAAGTCCGGCACCAATAGTCAAACCAATATTGACACCCATTGCCAATGTGTATTTTGGACCACTATAGATGAAAGAAGTCCAAACGCTAGATGTGTTGGCAACACTGTTGATGATGGCGTAGGCGGCAGCTCGCTTGGCAGGCGGTCGAGCAATTGAAGAAGCAATCCAGGCAAATGTGGTTGAAGTAACGGCAAAAATGGCGAGCATCAGGAACAGGCTGAAATAACGGGCTCCAAAGTTGTCGGTTGCCATGAAAATGGCAAAGCCTAGGACGATAATGGGGACGGGATAGACAAAGAACCAGAATCGGTTCTTGTACCTGTCTGATAGCCAAGAGTGAACCAACACCCAGACTGTCATGAAAAGGTAAGGTGGTGCACAGAGGAGTAGCGAGATAACCTTGCTGTATCCGAGGGAGGCTGTAAGGGAAGGGAAAAAGTATTGCAGCCCAGCGGCACCAACAACGCAGAGGTAGGCTAGGGCGAGAATCCAGGTGTTTATATCAGAGACAGCCAGCTTCAAGCCCTTCAGCTGAGACATGCCACCAGCCTCGTCAACATCAGCCTGAGCGGCCTCGATGGCTAGACGGCGCGTAGCAACATGGCGCTCTTCCTCAGTGAGGGCTTTCCACGTCTCAGGGAAGTCTGGCATGATAAAGTAAACGCTTATGCCGATAAAGACGGTGATTGCGCCCTCGATGATATAAAGCCACTGCCAGGGAGAGAGACCACGAGCATGACCGAGACCTCCCAATATTCCCGCTGCGATCAAGTTGCCAAATGCGCCCGAGACGAGGTTCGCCGAGAAGAAGATGGCCATTCGAAAGTTGATCTCGCTTTTGGTGTACCATTTAGACAAGGAGAAGAGGATACCGGGCAAGAAGGGTGCTTCTTTAACAAATGTTAGCGTTGCATGTATATGAAGGGGACAGGTACTCACCGACGAATCCAAGAATAAGTCGGCAGACAACAATAGTCTTGTATCCGGTGACAAGTGCCGTGAGACCCGAAACAAGACCCCAGGCAGATGTGAAGAAGGCCAAATGAATAGATGGGCGACCAAACCAGTTGAGAATCATGTTTCCCGGAATCTGGCCGAGGAGATACCCAACAAAGAAGACGGAAAGGCCTAAATTTTGTCAGCCCCTGGCTCAGCTTCGTTCACCATGCTTGACATACCGGTTTGATACTGCGTGTCCGAGAGGTTCAGATCTTCCTCTAGCCCCTGAAGCCTCGCAGAAGCATAGTTGTTACGATCAATGTAGTTCATGATGTAGACAAGAAATGCAACTGGCAAGATGCGAGCGTCGACCTTGCGTCGGAGCTTTTGGGAAACGGCAAATTCCTCAGGGGTAAGGCCAGGAATCACACTGTTTTCCTCATGGGCGCAGTGTGCCTTTTCCTCGAGAAACTCATCGGTGCGACCGCTGCCAGGGGTGGCGTCTGAGTGATCTTGGTGAGACATGATGTGAATCTTGTTCGTGGGTTATTTGGTCAGTTATCGGGAAGAGAATGAGCTCAAAGGGCACATGTTGCGAGGGTGGGCCTTATAGTCGGCAAGATGGCAACACCATACTGAATGCCATAGTGCTCTTCCTTTTCTCCGACATCTGGTGAACCCTCGCCCTCACCTGCTTTGCCTATCTCGTTTAGTCCCTGGGCTCATTCCTGGTCTTAGCGGGACGGACGATGGAGCTCCGGGGACGCCACCGGGGAGATTCTGGGGAACCCTGGCCGTCAGCGTCAAAACGCGGGGTAGATCCAGGGTCAACGTGGCAACGCATTCGATCAGTCAAGATTACATGGTCTGGGCTTTCGGAGGGAGCTTTGCCGATAACCTCCCTCGTCTGAGTCTTCTGGTCAAGACCAAGCACTTACATGTCGATTTTGGAACTCGGATCGGTCGGATGAGGATGTGACCGAGCTGACCGAAGTATCTAATGATGGAAAGCGCCATGCAACGGCTTGGAGGTAAAGGAAGGCCATGCTATGGCGGTGAATCTATGAATAACAGTTTTAGCATGATGGCGTGGAGTCCCCATGGGCCAATGTTGAGAAGAAGCACCCACTGACCTTGAAAGGTAGCCTAATACGTGGCATGTATGTTCACTTGAAGTACGGGTAGTGATTACCATACTGTATGCACGTTTCCAGTTAATGAGTTTATAACCTGTGATGATGTGAATTGTGATAATGGTCCTGACTAAAGAGCTACTGTATCCTGTTCCTTTAACCTATGCTCTTCCCCCCAGGCCTCACTAAATCCATAATCTGTATACCCATCCGAACTTTTTGACCTTGTAAAACGTGTCGCGCTGATAACGCGTGAGAGCGATGTCGTTAGCCAGCCTAAAGGGGAGGTCTGGGTTGGATATGAAATGTCTCCCAAAAGCAAAAAGCAACATCCTGATCCTTCAAGAACGTTTCCAAAGCCTGGTTGGCCTTTTGAAGAGTATACCCCCCAGCAAGGATAACGGGGCCGGCTTTCTGCCAGGCGTTGAGAGCAAACTCGAGGGCTTCGGTGTCGTCGACTGCCTTGTCGGCGTTTCCGGCCACTCGTGGCTCGATGAGATGAAGATAAGCAAGGCCCATGTCTCTCAGATTGGATATGAGATGTGTAAACTGAGGTATGGGGTCTTTCATCCGCATGCCCTGAAAGGTGCTGAAGGGGGAGAGACGCATGGCTGTTCGATCTGGACCGATGGCAGCGGATACTGCTGTTGCAACCTCAAGGCAGAACCGAGAGCGGTTCTCGATGCTTCCTCCCCACTCGTCGGTTCGTCTATTAGACGTGTCTTGAATGAATTGATCGATCAAGTAACCGTTGGCCCCGTGAAGCTCAACTCCGTCAAAGCCTGCATCTACGGCGTTTTTGGCGGCATCCGCAAAGGACTTGACGCATTCCCAGATTTCTCGAGTTGTCATGGGCCTGGGAGTCGGATGCTCATCGCTGATGGGGATGTCGCTGCTGC
This sequence comes from Fusarium oligoseptatum, assembly GCA_003946995.1. Lineage (NCBI taxonomy): Eukaryota > Fungi > Ascomycota > Sordariomycetes > Hypocreales > Nectriaceae > Fusarium > Fusarium oligoseptatum. The sequence continues at coordinate 157,883 of NKCK01000080.1, read as the reverse complement.
TCACCATCTCCAAGCCAGCCTTATCAAGAGCATGCTGACGAGCCGCCCTCCCAACATGCCACAGCTGCATAAAGATGTATGAGCCGCGTTTGTGCACTTGATCAGTTATGCGCTTCCATTCTTGAACCTGCTCCCGAGTATAGATCCCTGGCGCGTTTTCGTCACGTCCCCTGGATTTTGCAGAAATGAAGGTGGCCTCTGTGATCAGGAGTGTGCCTGGAACAGATGCTCGCTGTGCATAATACTCAAGCATCATGTCCTGAGGGACGTGCTCATCGCTGGCCCTCAGTCGAGTCATTGGCGCCATAACGACGCGGTGCTGTAGGGCGCAGCGACTGATATGGAGAGGGCTCATGAGGTGAGACATGTTGGTTGAAGCGGAAGGACTGGCCAGACAGCAAGATTGGTATGTGGTGCGGCTCACAACCAGCCAATAGAGGATATAATGAACAAATGCCGTTGCACAGTGATATTACAAACTGCATGCTATCCTCTCCATTGTGGGTAAAAAGGCACCGAAGATTAATAATCATAGAGCAGAAGCAGAAGGGATGTGGTTCCACACTATCGGAGACTGAGTCTCCGCCGGAGATGTCTCGGTTTTGGCTGACCAGGGCCGATGCCGTCATTGGTATCCCGGCGTGACCACTGGTGCATCTCGGAGTCGTCCGTAATGTTTCCCGAGGTCGCCTATGAGATGTAGTTGACTATTAAAAGATACCTAGTCAGGCCATACTCGCTCTACGCTTGCCCAATCTCTTATGCAACACTCCAAATCTATCGAATAACCAAGATAGTTCCAATATCGTCAGATAGCCGAAAATGGCCGAACCGACAAAGCAAACCGTTGCCTTGATTGGACTGGGCACTATCGGTCTTTCCTTTGCGGCAATGCATCTGAAACATACAGACGCCAATGTCCGGTTATTTGATATCCGTGAGGATTTGGAACACCACATCACATCACTCTTGCCCATCTACCTCAGCTCTCAAGGCGCCACCGGAAAGAATGCTTCTGTTCGGGATCTCATATCTAGTGGCCGCATTACTCTCTCTTCCTCTATTGAAGATGCTTGTTCTTCTGCAACTATCGTGCAGGAGCAAGGTCCTGAGAATATTGCCTTCAAAAAGGCCACCTGGACACTCGTGACGAGGTGCACATCACCAACAACCCACCTCTGGACCTCGACCTCTGGGATCCTGGCATCAAAGCAAGTCGAGGATCTTGAGGACAAGTCTCGGCTTGTAGTAGTTCATCCCTTCAATCCGCCACATTTAACACCGCTCATTGAGATCGTACCCTCACCATATACACATCCTCGCGAGACGCAGTTTGCCCTGGACTACATCAACCGACTCGATGCAGGTTATCGACCTGTTGTCATCAAAAAAGAAATCACAGGGTTCGTTGGGAATCGACTTGCTTTTGCCTTGTTCCGCGAGGCCTGTCACCTCGTTGCAAACGACGTGGTGACAGTGGAAGATCTCGATGCAGTCATGGAGGCGAGCCATGGTCCTCGCTGGGCTGTTGCAGGGCCCTTCAAATTGTGGAACTTTGGAGGAGGGGCTGGTGGTCTTGGTGCCTTTATCCAAAACCTGGGTGGCACGATGCAGGCATGTTGGGATGATGCTGGAATGGTATCATTGAGAGGAACGCCTGGTTTTCCTCAAGGTGCAATGCCCACCGATGTAAATGGGTTGTCGGGTGAGGACTGGGCAAGTAAGGTTGTTCGGCAGACAAAGGAGGCATATGGCCTACCAACCCCAGAGTCAGTGGCGGAGCGAGATGCAGACCTGACGAGAGTCTTCGAAGCTCAGCCACGGAGATAGTGGACAGTGAGGGTGGGAATTAGCAGATGAGCCAATTTTTTCATTAAATTTGGCTTTTACGGGCATCCGTTGTGTATTTTCACATGGAGCCATAAATTTCCAAGACGCAAACCTCTTCCATTAACATTGGAAATGCCCCTAAGAGTGAAAGAGTGCTTGTGAAATTTTGTCTCAAGAGATAGATATAATATAGGGGGAGTTTGTGACAGCATGCATGATAGGTTTGGAGTGGCAAGGGGATGGGTCATTATGGAAGCTTCTTGGGCATTGCAGGTCATGCTTTCAGTTTACGTGTATTCAGAAGGTTTAGTGGTCACATTGGATAATGAATGCAAGTTTAGACGGCATTGAATGACTACATGATCTCTATTTAACTTTCAAGTCGATGCCGTATTTCACGCGATAGGTCCATTCGGCTTAAAGACAACCTTGGTAAGTTCCCCCTTCTCGAACCTTTTCAACGCGTCTTCAAAGGAATCGTCCAGCCCTGGAAGAACCAAGTCGATGAACCGCATCTTATTTATCAATTCCTTGTTACGGATCAAAGTGGCGAGGGCGTCAGCAAAGACGACTCTAATGGGGCATCGCCCAAAATGAATGTGTACATCCTTGTTGTAGCAATCTGCAGCTGTAAACGGAAGCTCGCCGTTATGTACGCCTTTATGAGTGAGCAGCTAGTTACTGCTGAATGGGGGATAGGAACACCTACCAAATGAACTGATCTTTCCACCAGGACAAACAATGTCATATGCCGTCTTTAGTGCAGGCGTCAAACCCACGCCTTCAATAACAGCGTGGACACCGTTGTTGTCGGTTGCCTTCTTGATCTCTGCAACAACGTCTACTTCCTTGAAGTTCAGTGGAATGCAGCCGAGTTCTTTGGCAGCCTCGAGGCGGCCGGGGTTCGAATCGATGGCGAATATCCTCGCTGGACCATACTCTCTGGCCGAGATGATGGAACACAGAGCTACCGGCCCGCATCCCACAACTGCAATCGACATGTCTTTCCACTGGTCCTTTGGCGTGTCTGAGAAGGCCCTTCTAGCACCGTTGAAGCTAGGCCACGCCCATTTTAGTCACATTGATCAACTGTCTAGGCGGTACGGAGCATAAGCTTACCCCGTGGGAAAGATGTCTGTCATCAAGATGGCAAGCTCTCCCAGGTCTGCTTCCTGTGGAAGGTTGTAGAGCGTCGAATCAGCCAAGGGCACCTTGAAGTACTGAGCCTGAGATCCATCCAGAAGAGGGCCGCCAAAGTTTCGCCCCTTCTTGCAACGTCCGTGAACTCCTCTTTGGCAGTGAAAGCATTCGCCACTGGCATGTTTTGTGAGTATGTGCTTCTCTATGCCAATCACGGCATGGGACTGGGGCCTGTACCAACTGACGAGGAAAGGGACAATCACACGATCACCCTTGGCGAACTTCTTGACTTTGCTGCCGATCTCATGGACAATTCCGATCCCTTCATGGCCACAAACATAGCCGGGTTGCATGTTGGATTTAGAATGGCCTCGGTAACGGTGCAATTCGCTTGAGATGGAGACATCAGCAATGAATCTTGTACTCTTGGCTGGCTGAACGAAGCATACCTCCCGCACAAGGCGGCAGACGTTGTCTTGATGATGACATCTGTCTGCTCCACGATCTCTGGAACTGAGCGGATGATCAGCAGAGTTCTCATGATGAAGATGGGCCTTGGCTTTGCTTACTTGGCTTCTCCTCCAGCCGCACGTCGTAAGGGCCTCGGAAAACAAGTGCTTTCATCATCTTGATAAGTGATTGGTGTACCTTGATGGTTTATCAAGAACCTTCTCCCTACACAAGCATCAAAACATTTATACCACTATAGAATGCTGCGCTCTGTCTCCGCACGCTACCGCTAGCGCTCCCGAGTTGGGTCGGTCCGGGGCCGGCGGCCGATCGGCTTCAGAGATGCCGGCATGACCCCGCGTTCACGGACCATGACTTTCCGTACCGAGACTACAACGCTTTTAGTCGGGTATGTTTAAGCGACTCTACCAATACCTATTGAAACAAGAGTCACAAGAGCCTCCACTCTGTCGACACGGCTTTTGCTGTGCTTCACCGATCTCGGTTTGACATCAACATGTCACCCTGCAACCCCGGCTACGTCAAGCTTTCTCTACTGTCTGGCGGCTTCTTGACGCTACCCGAGCATTTGTTTTGCGACGACCAAGACGACAAAAATGCGCGTGTCGAGGTTCCCTCCATGTCCTTTCTCATCCAACATCCCAGCGGCTTCAAGCTAGTCTTTGATCTCGGGATAAGAAAGGTCTGGAAGAATTACTCTGAAAAAATACGTTCCCATATCCAAAAACGGTTGCCAATTCGGACAGATCCAGACGTCAGTGATTCTCTCCGAAGAGGTGGGCTGGAGCCGTCCGATGTTGGCGGGGTCATCTTGAGCCATGTTCACTACGACCATGTCGGGACACCGGCAGACTTTACAAAAGCTCACTTCATAGTGGGATACGGCACAAGACATCTTTTGGAACACGGCATGACCTACCATTCTGCTGCAAGCTTCGAGAAGGACCTACTCCCTTCTGATCGCGTGGTTGAGCTTCCCGCTCCGAACCGACCAATGCTCCATGTTGAAGCATTTGATGATACAGAGTATCCAGCAACCAAGGGCCTTGAGACGCTGATTCCGGGTACCGACTCATCTTGGCGGCGGCGGCATTCTTTCGAAAACACGATCGATGTGTTTGGAGATGGACTCATCTTTCTCATCGATAGTCCGGGACACATTGTTGGACACGTCAACCTGCTCGTGCGAGTTTCATCATACAAGTGGGTTTACCTAGCCGGTGATGCTTGTCATCACTCACGTATTCTGGACGGCAAGGCAGGCATGGCAACCTGGCATGAGAATGGACAGAATGTATGTATTCATATTGATAAGGAAAAGGCTATGGAGACGTTGGGTAAGATACAACGTCTTCAAGCTGAAGGGTTGGATGGCGCCGAGGTAGATGTTGTTCTGGCGCATGATGCTGAATGGTTCAAGAACAACCAAGCAGCTCTTTGGCCAGGGGGAATTTGATTTGGATAGATAATATCTCGTACGCCTCTAAACAATGAGCTTCATCGCAGAGGACAGTTTCACTATCAACAACGGGTCATAATTGGAGTAATGGCGTACGAATGTTCATGTTATTGGCATTCAGCCTGGCTGCAGAAATCCCAGACATGCTATGTCACTATCTCGGCAATCTCATTGCCTTGCCGACCTTTACGGGCCAGCCTGTGCTCTCTGAGCCGAAAGGAGGCCAAGCGAGGTGTGATTAGCGCCGGCCACTGACTCTCCGGGGGCCACTCAACGTCATGTCTACAATGCCGAATGATCGGCCTGGACAAACCCCGCGCCCGCATTACTCCCGACTGCGGGGGAGAACAAGATGAGTATTGATTGATAAAGGAAGAACATGGAACAATCTATGAGTGATAGAGGCACGGTCAATCTTGTAAACCCTTGTTCATTACACACAGTGAATGCTCTTCTCGGAGAGAATATCTCGCAAAGCATTATCCACGATGGCTGCGGCACTGAAGAAGTCGATTCCTTACCAGGTAACAACTTCCGCCATCCCGAATGCAAATTTCGATACTGACCCATCCTATCACAGTTCAAAGATCCTTCCCTGTTTGAGACACGATCGTATGTAGGCGGAAAATGGATCAGTGGCCAAGCAGGCAAGACTTTTCCCGTCTTCGGTACGTTTATGCTCAGATTACATTGAAAAGCCCATCGCTCACTCGTGCTACAGACCCAGAAGATGACCGGGAGATATGTCAAGTGGCCGATCTCGACAGATCAGACGTGCAGAAAGCCATCGAAGCCGCTCAAGAGGCATTTGTCACGTATAGCAAGATGCCGCACCGAGAGCGTCGCTGGTTGATGCGTCGTTGGGCTGATCTAATCAAGGAGAACCGTGAGGATATTGCCGCCTTGTGTACTCTAGAGTTAGGCAAGCCGTGGACCGAGTCACTCGGAAGCGTGCAGTACGCCATTGACTTTGTTGATTGGTTCGAGGGCGCGGTTGAACGGACCTTGGGCGACACCATCCCTGCTGCTCGTGGTAACAACCGCGTGTTGACCATTCTTCAGCCGCAGGGAGTTGTCGCCGCCATCACGCCGTGGAACTCTCCCGTGGCCATGGTTACGCGAAAGGTTGGCGCCGCTATCGCAGCTGGCAATACCGTCGTTTGCAAACCTGCCCCAGAGACCCCCCTGTGTGCCACCGCTCTGGCTAAGTTGTTCGAAAGGGCAGGAGGACCCCCTGGAGTCTTCAATGTTGTCACTTGCAGCCTGGAGTCTACCCCAGCTGTTGGCGAAGAGCTGTGCCACAACAAATTGGTTAAGCATCTGAGCTTCACGGGATCCACTGCCGTTGGAAGGTATCTCAACACTGAGTGTGCGAAGACTATCAAGCAGACCAGCATGGAACTAGGAGGAAACGCCCCCTTCATTGTCTTTGAGGACGCCAACCTGGAGGATGCTGCTAAGGGTGAGCCATCAACTACTAAGTACAGTGGCCAGCTAACTAACTCAAATAGGGCTACTCTCTTCCAAATTCCGGTCTTCTGGCCAGACATGCGTATGTGCCAATCGCGTTCTGGTCCACTCCTCTATCATGGAACCGTTTGCCGAAGCCGTCAAGAAGTGCATCGACTCAACCTTTGTGTACGGATCCGTCTGGGACAAGAAGGTCAATTTTTGGACCCCTGTACAGCAACAAGGGTATTGGAAAGGTTCGAGACCACCTGGAGGATGCCTTGTCGAAAGGGGCCAAGTTATGTCATGGCGGCGAGGCTCAGGGACGCGGGCCAAACTTTTTTCTGCCGTCCATCGTAAAGGATACGACCAAGGAGATGAAATTCCACGACGACGAAACGTTTGGCCCACTTGCCTTTTTCGTCGCTTTTTGACACTGAGGAGGAGGCGATTCGCATCGCCAATGATTCTGATCTTGGACTTGCAGGATACTTTTACACGGAAAACATCTCTCGTCTTTGGAGAGTTGCAGAGGCTCTCAAGGTTGGTATGGTTGGAGCACGTGTTGGACTCGTGAGCGCGGCGGAGATGCCATTCGGTGGTGTCCAGGAGAGTGGCCTCGGTAGGGAGGGAGGGATTGATGCTCTCCGGGAGTTTCTAGACGTCAAGAGCATCACTATTGGGCTGTAGTTTTGCTATCAAGCTTAAATGATAGATGTTTATGACGGCTAGTAGAGACCGCTTGTCCGGTCGAACACTCATCTTCTTATGAAATAACACGTTGATATATGTGGTTGTTCAGAGTCTACATGGTCATCTCTATCAATCACGGATTTGTTTCACTGTGAATAGACACTAGGCCACTGTGTTAGCATTGGGATATGATGCTATGATGTATTAGAAATGTGTTCTTTATTATAGTTAAAGTCGGGATAACCGATGACGAAGATCGAACTTCGTCTTCATGGGTCCTTGAGTTCACGGTATGACACAACCGAGTAGTCAAAGCATGACTGAACTTTTCTTCTATTAGTTTCAGTCTACAACGTATATAGATTTTTAAAAAGCAGCTAACCGAACGAAACCCCATCCCCTGAGATGATCTCTCCCCCGACCTACTAAGCTCCTACCCCAATGAACTAAAGTTTGCTTGCAAACGACATCTCGGTAGGTTCAGAGCCTCTAAATGTCCCCTTGGCGACTTTAGCCGCCGCCTTACCTGCCCTCCGTCCAAAGACAGCGCCTGAGGTCAAACCACTCCCACCAGGGTAGTTGGAGTAGAACAGTCCTCCCATCATCTCTCCAACACAGAACACTCCCGGTATCGGTCGACCGGTCGACCCACTAATCAGCTGGGCCGTCTGGGGGTTAACCTTGAGACCGCCAAAAAGTAAATGTGATGCCGCATGTCACCTTGACTGCGAGATACGGGCCCTTTTCCAGCGGTAGGGCCCAGTTCGACTTTGCGAGGGCAAGTTGTTTCTTGGAGGACTGTGTTGACAGACCGTCTTTGATGGCAGGATCCCAATTGGTTGACGAGTTCTCTTGCCGATGGGCATACACAGCCTCGTTGTACTCGCGAATGGTGCGTAGAAAAGCATCCCTGTCTCGAAGACCACGAGACACACACTTCTCCGCAAGTTCCTCCAGGGAGTCTGCCTTGAGGTGCTCGACGCGTTCCTCGCGGTACTCTTCAGACCGAAGCCAGGGAGTAGTCTGAGCGTCCCAAACCTGGAATGCAAGCTGTTCAGGTTGCTGAAGAATAGCTCGGCCGAACTTGGCGTAGGTGTAATTTCTCATGTCCACACCTTCGTCGACAAAGCGTTGGCCGTCCACGTTTAGCATCAGGCCAAGCGGATATCCAGACTTGGTGTATTCGTTCGAAGCCACACGGTCGCCGATGTTAGGGTTGGCGTTAGCGTCCCATGCCACAGAGTGACAACCAGACCAGTTGCCCACAGGTTGAGCACCCAGCTGTTGAATAGCGAGGTCCAGGGCATCTCCAGTGTTGTAAGGTGTTCCCCGAACCATGGCTAAATCCCAGCCCGGGCCGAGGAACTGGCTTCTCTTCTGAGCATTCGACTCGAATCCACCAGCGGCCAAGATGACAGCTCGGGCTGTCAGAGTATGATCGATGCCGTCAATATTGACTGTTACGATCGAGGTCCCGTCAACTGGATTGGTCTGAATCCCGCTGAGCATGGTTGACCAGGAAACTTGGATAGAGTGTCTCTTGGCGGCGGCGAGATAGTCAGCGATCATGCCTTTGCCGCCGTCTTCAGTCTTGAGATGGAGACCGCCCCAGAACTTGATCCTCCCATCAACTTCATAGGCTTGTCTGTTGAAAGAAAGCTGGAACCGAATGCCATTGGATGCCAACCACTTGATAGCAGAGTTGGACTCCGTAATGAGTGTCTTGGCGAGTTCTGGATCAGACCGCCCCATGCACACCTTGTCGAGATCGTTCTGAAAGTCCTTCTCCGAGTACGGCGCCAGATCAATCTTTTGAGCCTGCTCTCGACTGACATTGTTGACAATGGGCAACAGATCGCTGAGTCCAGCATGAGCTATACGATATGCGCCGGCCGTAAAGTAAGAGTTTCCGCCGACCCAATCCTTGGGACACCTGTCGATCAGAAGGACGCGTCCTGCGCCTGCTTGAGCAGCGGAGATGGCAGATGCGAAACCTGCGTTGCCGCTACCGACGACAAGGACGTCGACTTCTTTAGGGAGCGTAGACATTGTTCTTCAAGATGATGAGGTTGTTGGGTGAGGGGTAAAGAATGGGGTTTTGTTCGACGACCAATGATAGATGGAGTGGCTTGAATGATACAGAGACGATTGACTGAGAGATGACAAGTATATAAGTGAGAAGGGAGCATGTAAGTAGACGTAGACACTGGATCTCTGTGGTCCAATCAGATGGTTTAACTCAATTGGACCTTTGGCGTGCTACACCGTAACGACGACGTCGGAGAGTGAGTCTCCGAGGCGCATATCTTACTCCGAGGTGGGTAGGCACGTGACTCGATCATCCTTGCTTGCTCTTGCTTGATTGACCAGGCTCTTCTCGGCCGCTTCAAGTGCCGAATACAATGCCGAGGTTGAATGTTGTTGTTGATCCCAGCGTCTCCAAAAGAGCACATTCGCTATAAGACATGGCAGTAGTCAAACTCTGTACCATAAGATGTCATATGGCGTGGTAGTCGGATCAAATCTTGACCCGACAGCGAATTCTTTCAATACGAATCATCAAATTATGGGTTTAGAAGTAGGTCTTATTCTTCTTAGATACTAGTCTCAGAGGAGCATTGGTGTCTCTAGATCAAACGACATTGCAGGTCCATCCATCAAACCAAACAAAGGATCCGGCGGAAGTTCATAATCCAATCCCATCCGATACCCAGGCATAACAAAGTCAACATCCGGGCCTTGGTTTGCCGGAAACATGTTGAGAATAGCGTCCAAGTCAAACGTGAAGCTCGACTGGTCAATAGTCTGGGCTTCCTCTGTAACCGTGTTAGCCCGCACAGGTTGGACTGCTCATGATTCTTACCAGCCATTAGATCCAGTTTGTTTGCCTCGACTAACCGTCGAATAATATTTGCGGGCTTTGCCACTCCAGGGTTGGCGATGCAAAGTTCATCTAGACATGCTAGACTTGCTTTCAAAAGCGAAAGATGGTCGCCCGATTGGTGATCCTGCGAAGCTGCATTGCGGACATGTATTGTACACGCGACGTATATGGTATATCCTAGGACATATGGTGCCCCAGCCAGACTAAAAGTTGACTTGTATGTCAGGGCGATGCTAGTGATGCATCTTGCTGCTACGGTGCATCGTTCCCAAGATCGAACTGGCGCGGCCGCAGATCGTAGATGGCCGTCCGAGATGAATGGGCGATGAACGAGAATTATCAATGAGTGATAGAGATTGTGAAGAACCATGACGTTTGGAGGCTGTCGTGGAACGGGTACACCAGGTGACAGCCAAGGCTGGAAGTCGAGGTCAGAAGATAGGCTGCCTCTCCATTGCTGAAGAGCCTTGTCTACCTGCTGCAGACTATTTTGAGCGTTGGAAAAGGTAGCGCCGACGACGTAGAAACGATTGATGATGGTAGTCATGATCTTGGAGAGCATGCAGAGTTGTTGGAACGTGGACACCGAGTGTAACGGAATGGCATCACCGATACCTTCTGGTAGTCCGGGTGAAGATACAGAAGAGATTGCCGGGAATAATAAGGGCTCTTTTTCTTCGTACAGGTCAAGGAACTCGCGTGAAACCTGAGAGTCGCGAAGATTGATGGCCACAGGCCTCCCCAAGTAAAGACTCTGCAACTTGTCGCAGACGAACGCGCCCCAGAACACTCGTCGCCTAATCTCAATCTCCTCGGCGCTGTCTGTCGTTTGCTTTGGATCCAGGTGCAGCCCCAGATCGTACACCATTCGTAGAGCATAGCCTGTGTAGAGCCATCCTTTCGATGTCTCTCCGCGAGCATTGTACGTGGATCCAAGCAGCAAAAGTCCCACAATGGTCGAAACTTGAGGTTTGGTAAGGAGCGATTCTCTTGCGAGCAGTTCATCGCATCGACGGAAGAAACGACGGCCAGCAGTCGCAGGGTCATCTGGGTTATCTCTAACTTCGGGGCGACGCGAGAACTTGCTGCAACAGGCAAAGATGGCGTTGAGCATAAAGTTGGAGCAATACGGACCGGAACACTCCAGATCTCTCATGACGGCTGGGCGGTAGGTGAGTAAAAATGTATGGTGTTGACGAGCCCAATGGAGATTCAGGAGGTGGAGTGCGAGCTCCGTCGGTATTCCATCAATGGCCGGAAGTCTAGCGAGTCCATACTCTTGATGTCTCTGCAAAGCAGCATTGGCTATCAGGCCGTTTCTGATATTATCCTGTGTCGCCGACTGTCGGGACGGGGAGAGTCCTGTTTCGCTTCTGGCTGGGTTGTGAAGGGCAGAAGAAGGACCAAAGCTGCTTGTTTGGCCAGCATCATCAACAGATATAAAATGTGCAATGTCCAGTTCATCCTCGGACGAGATGATAGGTGTTTCTGTAGGGCCTTGATGAGGGCGCCGTGGAAGATGTCTCAACCCTTCGTGATCAGGCAGAGGAACCTCATCCGGCCCAGGAGAGACCCTGATAGTACCATCCTCATCCACAGCAGAGTCAAGTAGCCTGTGGCGTTCCTCAGGGCTACTCTGTTTCAACTTTACGATGAAGGCATTGAGGGCAGCCTGAGTTCGTTGCAACTCGATGATTTGAGAGAAGGTTGGTCTAGGGTCGGCATCAGACAAGACCACGGATGATGAAACAATTGCACTATGAAACAAAAGAACATCATTGGTTACGTACCGCTTACGTGGAGTCTCTCTTCGATAGATGCACTCACGCCCTTGGCCCACACAAGCGCCGCATCGAGGTCTCGCAGCGTCACAGCGGATCTTCTTGTTCCGGCACACAACGCATGCTTTTGCCAGTGACTTTGGTCGTTTCTGCTCAGGACACTCGCTTCTCGATGGCCTTCGCTGCTCTGGAGCATCATCCGTTGCACCTTGATCTGGGACTTGCTGAGACGACAGCAGTTGCGGCTGCTCCTCTGGTTCGATTGGAGACACCATCACAAGCATGGACCGCGACCGAACATACGATTTCGACTCGAAGGGCGTCGGAGAAGGGCGAGGACCGTTACGGAGCAAGGTTAATCGTACGGGATGGTAATGGAGATAGATGCCCCGGGAATTTGAGCGGTGATAAGGGTTCCACCCAGGATGCGGGGACTCCGGTCTACGGAAGTTCGCTAGCCCCGTTCTCAAGTCAGAGTCACGCGGGGATTCATGCTCCGAGGCAAGGCAGGGGGGTTGAGAGTGGTGCTACAGCCCAGTACTAAGTATGGGATTCATATTTTCTTATGGAATTATGTAGACCGCTTGCCTCTGATGAATTGTTTCACTCTCGGATAGTTGTAGAAATTGCGTCTTCCCATCCCTCGCCCGACTAACTCTAGCATGCGCCCTATATCTAACTTTATGGGGTGTCGAGTTGAACTACATCGAGTTGAACTACATAGGTAGCAGCAGATATTTATTCTCATATGGAAATCGTTGTCTCCTTTGTCCGTTTTAGAGGGCGCTGTCCTTTCAGCGACTCTAGCAGTTCAGCCACCTTTTCGTAACTAGGGTCGAGTAAGCAAGACATGTAGTATAAAAGATGTTAGATTATTCTTACACCGAAAATACTATAGCACCGCTGAGTGACAGACGGCCCAGTCTAGGGAGGGCACCAGACCAAAAGACTTTGAGGCCTTCGCTCTTGAATATACTAACAGCGCAGGCAATGCTGTTGCTGTAGTTCCGGCTTGCCTCTAGACTCTGCATTCGTGTCTTTACAACGTCGAGAGGCATAGTCGTGTATCTAGAGGCAGACCTCAAGTCAGAGTTGGCAACAATCTCAGCGGGGAGAGCCTTACACTGTAATGATGCCAGCAAGTCCACCAGCAATAAATGTCGATGCGCTGCTGAGCTTTTCTTGTCCCGACCACTGCAATGCTTGACCTTTAAGTGTCTCATAGGAGGTGAAGCGAACGGCGCTGTTGGCGGCTTGACGAGCCGTGGAGGGAACAAACCCTTGGAAGAAACCGCGAATGCCTCTTTCCCTCGCAATCACAGTTGACCCATGAATGAAGCCTCTCATGCGAGGGTTTGACTTCTTCTTGTCGTCAATGAGTTGAGTCTTGATGCTCTCGAAAGGCGTCACCGCAAAGGTAGACTCGGCAACGCCAGCGGCAAAGCCTGCCATGAGGGTTCGTGGTCCATTGAGTTTGCCTTCCTCATCCGCTAGTAGTGACCGGAAACCATTGTATGCCACAAACCCTGGTTGATAGAAAATGGTGAGCACACTTGATTGCTAATGTCATTAATTAGAGGGAAGATGGCTTACGTGTAGCAGCTTTGACTGCATTGCCGATGATGAGCGTGGTGCAGCCTGTATACCATTCCTTGGAGGGAAACGGGGGCCAGGGAAGCTTTTTCGAATCCGGTAAATGACGGTTCAATTGGGATCTCGTCTTTGCAAACTCGAATGGGTATGTAATGGCTATCACAGAAGAGTGAGCAAGAGTTTTTATTCCCCATCTCGGTTGTTACACTCACATATCTCCACTGCACCAGCTGTTGCCCCAGCCAGTATAGACACACCAGCTGAAGGCTTCTTATTAGTTAGTGATATATGATGATGAGAAGATGGCTTGACCACTAGACCTTTTTGGGCTTTTGTATCTCGTCGGGCGCCATTTTGTGCTTGTGCATCGACGATGATCAACCAGGACAAGCCCAAGTCGTGGGAGACGTCAATAGCAAATAAGCAAGGCATGTTGACAATGAAGCACGTTATCTATTACAGTCAAACCTGAGTAACCTTTCCTAAGCAAACCCTCCTTTTCCCGGCCCCCTACCAGGAGTGTCAGACCCTTCGAGTCTCGATGATAGCATTGGCTCTAGATTCCAGCACGTATTATTCGGCCCCTCAAGGTCCGGACGATTGAATTAGCTCCGATATCAACGCTATGCTCTCACAGAGAAGGTGTCGGTCCTTTTGACTCCGAGATCGCAGGGCGCTGGACTTTTTCACGCCCTACGAGGGGGAACGAGTAATCATTCCCGAAACCCCGCCTCGGTTAAGTTTAGGCCGGCGATGGGCCAGCTGCATCAACTGCATGCGTACTGAGTCGGAGACTGAGTCTCCGGGCATCTCTGGCACGAGGCAGCCAGGCTTTGAATGGGCCCTGGTTAGATCAAATGTGCGGGGTGCAGATGGCTCTTTAATGAACCAAAATCTGGGGATGTGCAATTGCAGTCTCACGAAACCAGTCATAAATATAGCCTGAAACTCAACTCTAACGGCTTGCTTGCATCTCCAGCAATTTTCGTTGACACGGCACATCTGATTTCTCTCGAATCAAAATCAATCCTCTCGTGCCTTCAACTCATCCTCAACTTGCCTCATAAAACATGGGAGATTACTTGCCCACGACACCCTTGCCATTGACAACCGAAATGACTCCTGCACCAAAGATTGGCAGCAACCGCCCCGGCCCACACCCAGCAGCCGGGAAGCGACCAGTTGATCTTCCAGAATGGAGAGTCCCGACAGAGACGGGTTACGTCGTGGGGAGTAACCTAGTCGGCGAGCAGAGCAGCAAGAAGACGCCCTTCAAAGTCATCGTCGTAGGCGCTGGGGCTGCTGGCATTGACTTTCTGCACCACTCACTCACTGCTTTCAAAGGTCTCAACGTCGACGTGAGATGTTTTGATAAGAACGCGGATGTTGGTGGTACCTGGTATGAGAACCGATACCCGGGCTGCGCTTGTGATGGCCCAAGTCCCAGCTACCAGTTTGCCTGGCGCCCAAATCCCGAATGGTCAAAGTACTACAGCGAATCTCCTGAGATTTGGGAGTACATGAAGGGCATTGTCCTTGATGAGGGCCTTGATCGGTTCATTCAGCTCAACACTGAGGTGAAGAAGGCAATTTGGGATGAGAAGAAGTCGGTTTGGACGGTTGTTCTCGCCAGCACCGACGGTTCCAAGCAGTGGGAAGAAGAGTGCAATGTCTTCCTCAATGGCACTGGTTTCGTAAAGTAAGTTGGGTTAAACTTTACAACTCAAAAAGAGGGCAGGCAACTGACCATGTCTCGTAGTGCATGGAAGTGGCCAGATATCCCAGGCCTCCAATCGTTCAAGGGTCGCATCTTCCATACAGCCAACTATCAAGAGGGTTACGACCTCAAGGGGGAGCGTGTAGCCGTCATCGGGTCTGGAAGTTCAGGCGTTCAAACGGTTGCGTCTATCTATGATGATGTCTCCAAGCTGTACACCTGGGTGCGCAGCCCAACATGGATCACTGCCGGCTTTGCTCAAAAGTATGCAGGCAAGAACGGAGCCAACTTTTCCTGTGAGTCTCGGTCCCCAGAAACCCCAACTAGCCGATGAGCCATCGCTAACTAGTTGCAGACACAGAAGATGACAAGAAGAAGTGGCGAGAGGATCCTGAGAAGTACCGCGAGTATCGAAAACTGATTGAAGAAGAGATCAATCAGCGGTTCAAGGTCATTATCAGGAACACAGCAGAGTCTCAAGAAGCAAACGAGGTGGGCTCCATCTCTCGGCGTTTTTCTTAAATCATTATCTAATCATCACTTAGTTCTCGTACAACGACATGACCACCAAACTCAACAATGACGCCCGCCTAGTAGACAAGATTGTCCCCAAGAACTTCAACGTTGGCTGCCGACGACCGACACCTGGTAACGGCTATCTCGAGGCCCTAGTTGGTGACAAGACCACCACTTTTACCGAGACAATCCACTCCATCACCCCCAATGGCTTCAAAGATCAAGCAGGGAACGAATATGAGTGCGATGTCATCATTACAGCAACGGGATTCGACACCTCATACCGGCCTCGTTTCCCCGTTATTGGCCTTGACGGCGTAGTTCTGGCAGATCGTTGGGCTGAATTACCAGAGTCATACATGGGTGTGGCGGCTCCCAACATGCCAAACTACTTCATGTTTACTGGACCCTTTACTCCAGTGGCGCAGGGTGCCATCTTGCCCATCATCACGCACATGACCAATTACTTTATCCAGCTCATCCGCAAGATGTGCGAACAGCATATCCGCCGCGTGACACCCAAAGACGCCATAATTTCCCAATTCATGGAGCACTGTCGCGCTTATCTACGCCGAACTTGTTGGGTCGATCCCTGTACGAGTTGGTTCAAGCAAGGAAAGCCGGATGGGCCCCTGGTCATGTGGCCAGGATCTCGCCTAGCCTTCTTCGAGGCTGTAAAGTCGCCCAATCTCGAAGATTACGACATTGAGTACTGGAGTTCTAACAGGTTCGGGTACTTGGGAGCTGGATTTGCCTGGTATGAGTTTAGGGAGGATGGCGATACGACTCCCTACCTTGATGGCGATTTCGTTCCAGCTCTGCCTCGGAAGCAGGTCCAAGAACTGATTGCGAAAAGCCGAGCGAAAAAGCTATCCAATGGGAAACTATAGATTAGGAGGCATCAAGATTGTTGGCTTAGTTTCAAACATATTTCTTATCATTACCGTCGGCCATCGCTGTTCTCACCTGTTGCGTGATTTACTAATGACGTTTCCCTATTAAACTGTGTTGATTCTCATGGATGTTTAATATGGACTCGATTTATTTAGTATTGACCCTTCTCCTTGTGTTCTCCAAGGCTTTTCGAGAGTTCCCGCTTCATTCGCTGATAGGAGCATGCTCCGTTCCCTTCTCTCCTTGTTTCAGCTCGACAAAGAGACCACTGGGCTGACTGCGAATATTACCAGTGGAACGATACTGAGGAACATTACTACTCATAGTATCGTTAACTCACAAAGTTAAGGTGTTTATAAAAAGAAAGAGTTCATGCTCCATCATTGCCCAGGTTGTGGGGCTTGTTCCATGCCCACATAGACGGTATGGCTTCGGCTCCCCGTCATAAAATTCTATCTCCGCATGGTGTAGTTGGTTTATCACGTTCGGCTGTAACTGAAGAATTGCCACCGAAAGGTCCCTAGTTCGATTCTGGGTGGGGAGACAAATGTTTCTTTTTTGCTCTTCATGCCGAAGAATAGTTAGTTTCAGCATTCGATGATGGGCAGGGCTTGTAGAGCGGCTCATGAGAGCAGTAGTTCCCTCGACACAACCCCTTCCTCTTTTTCAGGCAATTGGTGCATTCTTTCGAGGTAAGCGCTGTTATATAGGACAAACAAATTCCATGCATAGTTGAGAGCCAGTGTAGGGAAATTTACTGGTGTGATAGGCGAAAGCGGACTGGGCGGGTTAAACTGGACTTTTCATTCCGTCTCTTAGCCCGCCTCACTGTTGATTGCAACGCTAACAGCTTCCGAAGCGCTTACTAAATCTCAGAAACGACATACGTGACTCCTCTTGAGCCCATGCGGCTCTATTCTGGCCACAAGCAGAGACCTACCTACCTGTCTTGCGTGCTCAGATTGTATTTCCCACGCATAGAATGACCAAGAATATTACAGTTCCGATGAAAATGCTTAGAAATACCTTAAAAGGGCTTTCTAAAAACCCAGAGGCAGGAAATGGTCAGATTATAATTGATAATCTGCGTTGATTGGGGTGCTTAGCAATCTGGCCTAACAGCTCCTATAGACAGGCAACTTTTTGCGAGCCTAACCAACTTGACCATAAAAAGGGACTAAGCACTAAAATATGACTGTATTTTGATTCGCCGTGATTATTCAGGACAGAAATGAAGCTTAAAACGAATAGTTGTTGGTAATTCTCTATAAAGCCATCAGGGGTTGCCGAGTTCTGATATTGTCTACCAAGACCAACAATCAAGCCGGCTTCCGAAGACTGCCCACGCCCTACACGTGAGCTCCGGCTAAATACTGTTCAACATGGTTCACCTGAGCATATCGGGCGTTCTCAGCGCTCTGTTAGCCCTCACGACAGCTAAAGCTCTCCCACCAAACAAAGGGAACAACTTTCACCTACGCCCGTTCCATATCGACCTCTCTCACAATGTGCCTCGAATGATTGAGTTGGTGCGCGACTATCGCCTACCCGACAAGCCCGAGTACCCTGGTGTTGGGTCATCTATGGGGATTGACCTAGATGTCCTGAAGAGTCTGCGCAAGCAATGGCTGTCTGACTTTGATTGGAAGACGGAGCAGAACAATCTGAACAAGTCAGTATAGATGGATACTTTTTCAAGGTTATACACACTAACACATGAGTAGACTTCACCATTACACCGCCACTATCGAAGGTCTGAACATCCATTTCGTCCACCACAAGTCCAACGATCCAAACGCAATTCCCCTCCTTCTAAACCATGGATGGCCCGGCTCGTTTCTCGAGTTTATCCCGATCATCGAACCCCTCACCAAGAAAGCAAAGACCTCTACTGGAAAGCCCGTGTCCTTTGATATCATAATTCCCTCCCTTCCAGGCTACGCCCTCTCTTCCCCGCCGACGGAAGGGTGGACAGTCGAAGATACAGCTCGAGTTTTCAACACCTTGATGACTGAAGTACTCGGATACCAAAAATTCGCAGTTCATGGAGCTGATCTTGGTGCTCCGATTGCATATCATCTTTATGACGCGTTCAATGCCACAACACGGGCAGCGCACTTCGTCTTTATGCCCTTCTATCCCCTAACTCCAGACGAGATTGTAGCGAGAAACATCACACTCTCGCCAGGGGAAGAATTCACGGAGCAGAACTTTGTTCGCTGGGCTACGACCGAGGCGGGATATTTTCAGGAACACTCTCACCAGGTAAGAGGAGGGACATTTGCCCATGTCAATACGGTCCAATGCTAATCTTGATAGCCCAACACGATCGGCCTAGCTCTCTATGACAACCCCGTTGGACAGCTTGCATGGATAGGAGAAAAGTTTATCAACTGTTCGTAAAGCCCAACTAACCCGTCTGCTTCAACTAACATGTTTAGGGTCGGATCCCAGTGCAGGCACCTCGCCATCGTTGCTAGACCATAAGGAGATCCTACGAAGCGTTTCGCTCTACTACCTCACCAAATCATTTGTGTCCTCGGTCTATATGTATGCGCAAAACTTGAACGGCTTCAAAACAGAGTATACAAAAGCCCGAACCGATGCACCGATGCTGTTTAGCACATTCAAGTACAATGTCGGGTTTTGGCCAAAGGAGCTCCTGGCTGAGTTGGGAAATCTCGTTCAATATCGATGTAGGTCAAGAAACTCAGATTTGCAAGTCCACTTTTGCTAATGTGCAATTCACTAGTCCATGACTTCGGTGGCCATTTCCCTGGTGTGGACAATCCGCCAGCACTCATTGAGGATCTGCGGGAGATTGGCACGTATTGGCAGAATTGAGTCTGCTAGGATGTTAAGACATCGGCCTCGAATGAGCCTGCACGCAAATAACACTTGGTCGTTATGAACATGGAGTGTTTCATTTACTATCGATCTTCTTCATCGGTTATCCCGACTTCAACTATAATAAAGAACACATTTTCATTTACTATCATCGTAGCTATTGACACAGCAAGTTGCTGCCATCGTTACCATGGACTAAATCCATAGATCTGGTCCATTTTTACTTGTTCACTTAAGCATCAGACTTCTCAGTCTTATCCCTGTCATCACCAGACATGGCCTGCTCAACAAAGACCTTGTGCCAGTGACCTCTGCACAGAAGTGACGTAGTGTCCTTGACACCAGCCCAGTTCTCCCTCACGATATCCATGGTGGGGCGCGAGAAGACAAGATCAATCTCCTCAAGAGTCTTGTTCTTGGTCTCGGGCATGAACAAGATCTGGTAGATCTCACCAATAAAGGCAATACCGCCGTAGAATCCAAGGGCTAGACCCGTCTTGGTCATGGCCTTTTGCATGGCGGAGAAGTTGTAGGTGACGACGAATGAAGCAAGGAAGAGGAGGGCATCGGAAGTGGTCATTCCGTAACTTCGGAGGTAGGTGGGGTAAACCTCAGAGGGGACGACCCAGGTCAAACAAGCATAAGAACCGAAGAAGCCCATGTAGATGATGAGACCAGTGAGGTACAGGCCTTCAACAGTCTGCAGATCCTTCTTGATATCGAACTGGTAGCTGACGCCGATGAGGACAAGACCGACGAAGAATCCTGGAAGCATGGTGATGGCCCAGAAGCGACGACCAAATCGCTCCATGAGGAAGATGGCAGGAATGGTGCCGAGGAGGAGAGATCCACCGCCGACAAGGGACATGTAGTTGGACTGTTCCTTGTCGAAGCCGATCTGGTTCATGAGGACGGACATGTAGTACACTAGCAATGGTTAGATAGAGTATAGCCATATCAGTAAGTGTGAACTTACTAATGGCGTTGACACCGGTAAGCTGGCCGAGAAGGATCATGATGTTGGCGTAAACAAGGGCACGTCGGGCACGAGGGACACTGTAGACAAATTAGCTCCACCACTCTATAGTATCAAGCGACGAGTAAACTCACGTGAAAAAGTCCATCCACGGGAAGCGGTGGTTCTGAGCACCCTCGTTGACCTCAGTATCTTCCTGATTGACGGCAGCGCTCATGACGTAAAACTCCTCACGAGCCTCGCGAGTGTCAATACCACGGATTCGCTTCCAGACCTTGTAAGCTTCGAGCTGCTTGTTCTTGTGCATGAGGAATCGAGGACTCTCGGGGAGGAAGAGCATGCTGCAGAGTACAATTAGTGATACGTTCCTCGAGTGGCTGGGACTAGGGAGCATACCCAAAGAACATGATGGTGGAGAAGAGCAGAGATGAACCCAAGATGTAACGCCAGTTACCAGGGACCTTGAGGAAGATGGCAGCGACGACGTATCCAAACACTTCTCCAAGAGCAATGTTGAACTGGTATAAAGACACCAGGTTTCCTCGAATCTTTCGCTCGACCGTTTCGGCAACGTAGACAGGGACAGTACCACCTTCAAGACCTACGCCAAGACCGAGAATGACTCGAGAAGAGACGATCATACCTGGTTCGTTAGTAATAATCGTTGAAAAATGGTTCAATTGCGACTTACCAAAGTTCATGGAACCAGCTTCCAAGGCAGCGCCGATAGTGTAGAGAACAATAGAGATGATGATGGCACCCTTTCGACCGCAGTATTCGTTTGCAGGCGATAGAAGGAGAGCACCGCCAACAGCTCCGAGAGGCATACCAGAGTTGACAAGACTGTTCTGTCTAGTCGACAGACCCAAGTCATCAGGGAGATAAAGGTTGGCGCCGGAAATAAGACTCTGATCAAGACCAGAGAGAAGACCACCCATACTGGCAAAAGCAACCAGCAACCAGGTAAAGTGCTTCGGGTTCTCAAAGTTGAGCTGAAAGAAGCCAGTCTTTAGGCCTCCATCTGCCTCAAGCTGTCTCTCCATCTCATCGACGAGATCATCAATCTCGTGACCTCCAGCCCTGGCAACCTCAAGGGCCTCGAGCTCGACCTTTTCATGACCCATTGCCTTGTGGATGGCATCCTTTTCGTGTTCGACCGTGGTGGTCGAATTCTGTCGCTCAGACTTTGCCATTGTGTGATAGATAAGCTGGACTCTGCAGCTGATAAGAGATAGGCACGAGAAAACAAGGTTCCTGGGGAAGAGTCCGGAGCCCCAAGTTTTATAACTGCAAGCAAAATCCGGGACATTAGACTTCTCCGGAGATTCTCGCGTTCTAAGGTGAGGAGGCCCGCATTCGAAATGGAGCCTGGGGTGGTGTTGAGACGTTCGCGCATGACGATAACACCGAGGAATTGGCCGAAGATTGTATGTACAGTATTGCGTGAAGTGCTCTACGGATCCGCGAGGACCCATAGACCAAGTGCCGTTTAAGCCGGTCCGGGTGGGTTCAATCTCCATGGTGGTTTGTTACACTCCTTGTCGACGCCGTCGAATCATGGCGGCATCAGCGCGCCACTAATCACGCTTTGTTCAAGTCTTTTGTGTGAGACATTTTTTTTACTCCCATCCTGCTGACTCGGTTCTACTCTCTAGAAAAAACAGATGTCTATGCAAATCCGCTGATCTGTTGCTCCAAGCGGTCATCGAACCATTACCAGTTGAAAGGGTGAAGATCCCTGAAAGAATTTACTCTACTAGGAACAGGGAGTCTCCGCTGTCGGGCCGGCATGGTTATCCAATCAAAGCACTGACAACGATGACTTCTCTCAACTCCCGAAGGATCTTCATCACCGGACCATCTCTTCTCCCTCTTCCAGAAGTTTTCGACAGGAAGTGGATCGACGTCATCTCTGCTACGTCACGAGGCCACCATGTTTTGTGGCAACCCGGATGAGGCTCCGACCGGCTTCGTTCTAGTTTCTCCGCTACAAAACCCCTTGCGCGACGTCGTTTCATTTGGTTAGTTGGGCACTTGTTCAGGTGGCATGACTAAAGGGCCTTTTTCTAAAACCATGTCCCCATGGTGAAGGAAGAGTCTGACCGAAGAAATTCCACGGGGAGCAAGGAAGAACAGGTCTGTAGGTGTAGCAAGCAAGGGTGGAGTGGAGCGATCCGACACGAAATGTGTCTGCCTGATGATACGGTAGCAACGGTTGGTGATGTCGAAAAGGAAACGGTCTAAAGTTTAAATAGTCAAGTGATTCAAGTGAGTGGAAGGATGATCACCAGCCTCCCGATATCGCCAAGGCCTTGCTACGATTGCCAAGACGGGAACATCGACGATAGCGCCAATTAATTGCATATAACGCGGTTATACGAATGAGGCGCAGACATCTCGTTGAGCCTCAAGAAGAAACGTCAAATAATGAGCTCGACTCGGTCAATAGACAAATCACGCTCTGTTATATTTCATGGATCTCGTTCACGCGACGTGTCAGGCATCATTTTTTAACCCCCACTCTGCAAATGCACCTGAGCCCCACTCTTGATCTGGATCGTGAAGCCTCATGACCACGTGGAGTGAAACAATTATTATCGGACTTGAAGGATTACAATTGACAAATCAATGGCTTATGACTTGAGTTATAGATTCTAGAATATGTGATGTAGAATCCTTCCAGACTTTAGCCTGTTTGCAAACTGGGAGCCATTGCCATTGGTACAGGGTAAATGCCCTGGTCGCGTGAGGCAAAGTGCTGTTACACACTTCTGGGACAGGCCGGGCTCATTCAATTGTCTGAAAATAGTCAATGTACTTGATGTTTATCTATAATAATGTGCATTCCAACCGCCCCGCATGATCCGGGGCCAAGGGCAGAAGAGCGAGATGAAAAATACTTGACCCCAAACCACATGTCAGTTCTCTTTTTGTACGAGTCAGAAAGTATGCATAGTGACATTTGTAATGTAACTAATGCAACCATGTCTGAGACATACAGGCTCGTCCTCCTCTTTAAATATGCTAGTTCATCGGCCTCAACTCTTGGATATCCGACTGAACCGAGCGACGCGCTCTAGTAATGCCCCCGCGACCAGCCACAGGGAAAAACACGTATGGGTGAAAGATGGTCAAGACAGCAACGGTAGTCAGCAATATCTGGCTTTCGAAAGTGATAAAGATGGCTTCAGTTTTCATAATATCACTACCCCAGCCAGAAGCCATCTCCACAGAACTATACCGGGCGTTAGCGAAAATGACAGGGTCAAAGGGGAGCTCTTCTCACCGATAAATGCAGCGGACGATGATGAGATTGTACGCGACAACCAGAGACCAGATATAAACCTTGAGCGTGGCTTCAAAGTCGTATTGGCCTCTTCCATTTGAGGACTTGCCACTATCTTGAGGATCGCCGGAACCCAATCGAGACCGGAAACGACCCAGAGATTGCTGTCTCTTCCACAGATAGAGGAGCATGATACCACCACAGGCAACCATATTGACAACTTGGAAGATGGTACCTCCAAGAAGCAAACCATTACCCGCATCCATCAAATTCTTGGCTTCTTTTCCGCTCTTGTTGGACGCCATGGAAGACACTGCACCGCCAGTTCCCTGCACGAGGATAGAAACCATGTCACTGCCAACAAGGATCCAAGGGAGCAATTTAGGGCGAAACAAGGACCACTCTGCGCCGTACCAATCGATGAGATGCTTAAAGATAATCGAGATCGATGCAGCGATGAAAGTAGGGGCAAGGACGAGACCTAGGTTTTGAACCAAAAAGGCATAAAAGTTCCATGGATCATCGCACATGACGATACGAGCGGCGTACCCCATGCCCTCAAAGGCCGTTCCGACGCCGAGCCATGCAGCATATGACCATGTTTTCGCTCGCCAGCCGTAGAACATTTGTGTACCGAAGCATGTAAAGTATAGAAGGGTGAACCATATACAGGCCGCTTTTGTAAAGTAGTCGCCATACATTTGTGCCTCGACTGGGCATTGTTCGCTGACTTCATCACAGGTTTTGAAGTTGGGTATGAAGACGGCGGTCGAGTTGGTGGTGTTGGAGGACATGATGGGCGAGGGTCGAGGCCGGGTCGGATGTCGGGGAATTGGTGTTGGTGGACTTGAGTTGAGGAGGACGAGTGATTGGGGGAGGGGGGGGAGACTGACGGTTGGTGATAGGTTGATGATGGAAGGATACAATGAGACAAAGAGAATAAAAAGAAGAGGCAAAGGGCAAAAACAAAGGCAATCTAAACAGAAGAAAAATGATTGCCGAGTGAGTAAAGGAAAAGGCCTGATCCAGGAGAGCAGCTCTATAAATGCCATTCCCAAGCGCCGGAATCCCGGAGTTCAAATCAGGGGCATGCAACCCGATCTGGCCAAAGATGAATTCCGACCAACAAAATAACCATGAAAATAAGCTCAAGGTGAGGCTGTGTTCTGGGGGATCGTAGGCGTCTTGGCATTATCGGTCATGTTCATTGGCTGTGCATCTCGGATCGTCTCGTTTAGGAGCCGAGAGTTGCGAAAAGGCTCGGGTTCGGTGCGAGGTGCGAGATGTGGCATTGCGTAAGTGTTCCTTGGGGTCTTGGCTCGCTCCGCATTCCGATTTGTTTGAGAGATAAAGTTGAAGGTTGTAGGTTGACTTTATCGTATTGATAAGGAATTTATCCCGTTGTGCCTGTAAAGATGGATTAAGACACACAACAAGAGGAGCATGGTTATCAAGATAATGGATCAATTCTGCCTAAACAACATATTTTCCGACATGTGCCAACAGAAAAACACACTTCCTTCACCAAAACTGCATGCATCGCCGAGACAAACCATAACCCTGAGTCTTCCTTAACCCCTGTTCAAGCCCTCTTCCCCTTCCCTCCATAACCCTTGACACCCACCCCCAAAGCAAAAAGCAGCCCTCAAAACGGTACAAATACCAGTAACAACAATACTAAACCAATCCAAAGCCCTCCAGTCAGAAATCGCAAGAGTACCCTCATGTCGCATCGCCACATAAATAGCCGTCAACATGGTAAAGTCGGCCCAAAGAATGGCAAAATGCAGAATCCTCCAGATCACGACGTCTTGAGTGTATCGCTGAAGAAGCACGAGCAAGACTAGGTAGGAAGTGCCCATGCCACCGATTTGGTAGAGGAAGGGTCTGAATTCTTCTGTGAGGGGGTAGTTGGGGAAGGCGGCTGTTAGGGCGAGGTCGTGGTCGAATAGATTTCCGTACATGCCCGCGATGGTTAGGATTGGGTCGACCCAGAGGAACCAAGCACGGTAGATGGGGTGGATTTGGTCCGTCATTTTGGAGAATTATCGAAAGGGGATGATATGGGCAAAATAGAGCGGAGGTAATTATTTGGTTGTCGGTATTGATAAAAGATGAGAATGGTTGGAGAAGAGACCGAGTGAGGGCAGTCAATTATTTTTATAACCGAGGCCAAGCAGGTTCAGTAAGCATGTTTTGCGATCTGAGTCAGATGAGCCATGCAGCGTCAGCATTTTCCCCCAACGCGTCTTAGTTCTTCTTCCTCTTGGCTAAGTTGGGGGGAATGGTTGCGAGCTTGCTTGGTAAATTATTGGCCATGAAACGGCGGGAACAGGTATTCGTAATGGGGGGGCGAGAAGCGCCAAGTCCTTCTTCTCCCTAATAGGTATTGTTCGGCGCGACATCGCAGCATGTCGCCTAATATGGCTAATAATAATATTACCTATCTCCGTTCAACCCTTAAATATTCTGAAGAATCGATGCCGCCTACCCTTTTCGAGGACCAAATGTTCTAGGAGTCTTACCACATCCTCATGTCCATTACGGATTGCCAGCGAAAGTGCCCTGTCACCAAACTTATTCTTGACCCCAATATTTGCTCCCTTCTCCAATAGGTGCTTCGCAATCGCCGTGTGCCCGTTTGACGCGGCCAGCAAGAGCGGCGTACTGCCCGAACTATCCTTGGTCTCAATGCTGGAGCCTTGTTCCATCAAGAGTCTCGCCATGGCCTCATCCCCCTTCCATGAGGCTGTCGCAAGTGGTGTATTCCCGATGTGGTTCTTGGCCTCGAGGTCGGCGCCCGCCTTGGCTAGGAGGCGTACTACGGACTGGTGCCCTTTAAATGCTGCTCGCAAAAGCGGAGTATCACCAATACCATCCCTAGACTCGAGATTGGCACCTTTCTCAACCAGCAATTTGACGACATCTTCATGGCCCACGTCTGAAGCTATCGAGAGTGCCGTGGAGCCATACGGATCACTTATTTGGAGATCTACACCATTCTCCAACAGTTGCCTTACTGTAGTGACGTCGCCCAAAAATGAAGCTCGTAATAGTACGGTGTGGAGGTCGTCCTCGTCAGTGTTGCCTTCGGCGCAGGCAAGTTCATCTGTCGGTAAAGCAGTCGAGACGCCCAGCGTCTCATTGCCTTCGTATCGAGTCGTAAGATGGGCCCCAACTTCCTCTGTCAACGTAGTTGTCGAAAGCTCCACCGGTTCATTGGCTTCGAACTGAGCCATGATATATGTTCTGGCTTCCTCAGCCAGCAGTGCAGTTGATAGGTCTGGTGCCTCGTTGTCGTTGCACTGAGTTGTGATACAGGCCAAATTCTTCAACGTCTGATTGATTGCGTCTCTATCCTTGTCTTGAGATGCCCCACGGCGGCTTGTGAGTTCATTATAATTCCGGCGTGGGGGACGCCCTTCAGAGGTTGGATCGGTGCTCAAGCTTTCATCGTGCGACCACGACTTCGAGTACAGCTGGGAACTAACGGTGGTGAATCCCAAGGCACCGCTAGTTCCGTCGTCGAAAGAACTACTCCTGGAAGACGATGCTGAGGATCTAACATTGTCAGCTTTTGCACAAGTGTTATTTCAGCTTTTGAACTTACTCGCTGTGTGTCGAGATTATCTCTAATTCTGGCAGGCAAGAGTGAATCCAAACATGGCCCATGGCCGCTCTCGAGTTCAATCTCTCTGTTGGCCGCGGCCTCATCAAGGCACGAATGAATGCTTGTGCACCCTGGCTGGCACGACAATCATCCATGGCCGCTCCTGGAAATGGTCTGCTAACATCACTACCGTAGTCGATGGCGGATGATACGTCTTGGAACGGAAGAGTCTTGGTCAAGACGAAGAAGGCGGTGACTCCCAAAGCCCACATGTCGACGGGAGGGTAATCGAAACCCCTTCCATTTGACAGCCCGGACCTCAGAAGTTCAGGGGCCATGTATAGCAGGGTACCAATCCTCCTAGTGCTGCCGCTAGTCCCTGACTCCAACCTCTTGCTGATTCCAAAGTCTGCGAGTTTGACCCACCACGAGGCTGGGGGCACAGAGTGAGGAGATTGTTGAATCAAGACATTCTTGGCAGAGAAATCAGATACCTTTGTTGAGGTAAGTTGGGGAGAGAGGATCATATACCTGAGGTTTGACATCTCGATGTGCGAAGTTTTCCTGATGCATGGTAGCTAAGCCGCGTAAGATTTGACTAGTGATCTCGCGACACTCGTTTTCAGGCAACGGAGCATGTTTGAGAGCATAAGTTTGCAAGTCTCCCGAGGGAAAATACTCCATGGCGATATAAAGGGTTCGCTGTGAAGTGTACCACCCCACTGTCTTTGCAAAGTACTTGGCGTACTACGCAGGTAACATCAGGCATCGATACCGGCGAGGCTGCGGCTGAAACATACCTTGTCGTGAGAAAATTTGATGATTGTCTCCAACTCCCGAAGATACCGCTGTCGCCCGTCCTCTTGCAAAGGAATCATCTTGACGGCACGCTGAGTGTAGCCTCGACTGCCACCGGTGCAGGTTTGCAACACGACACGCCCTTGACCACCATGACCAAGGGTTCGGCTCTTTTTCCAATGCTCCTGTCGCTGCGGGGAAGAAGGAGGCGCGTCAGGGTCGTCGAAGAAGTGAATAGTGTGAGATTTATCGAACCGCGTTTGTAGTCTGTAGTCGCGCAAAAGATCGTTTACACTGTCGTCCATGGTGGCTGTCCTTCCTGGTGGTTGAGCCAGAAATGAGGAAGGAGGAAGGACTTTTGGTTCAAGTCAGACTTGGGGGTGGCTTGCCTTAATATTTGGCTTCTTGTTGGAGGGCACGGCATGTACCGCCCCAAAACGCCATGCATGAGTGGTCAGACAAGGCTGATAGGCGAGTGACCTCCTCATGCATGCTATAGCCGGCATAGATCTCGATGCTTTGGTGATTTAGTATGAGATATATGTCACAATCGGCCTAGCCTACTCGACAAATCGCTTGTAGAGATACACTTCTTTGTACTCCTAAAGCCACCAGAATTCCTAAGAGTACAAGAATAAATAAACAGTCTATTCTTGAGAATACAGACAGATTCAAACACTGTTTGTGATGTACGATCACAGAGCCTGATTGCCAAGCCAAGCGCCAAGTTCAGCTCATGCAGGCTGGTAAGACAATTTCCCTTGACACAGCCACTCAACATCCTTTCCTCTATCAGCCACCTCTATTTGGAGACATTGGGGGCTAACAACTGGTTCTTGCCTTTTCATCGAGTGGACATGTCACGTTTATTAACGGGGCAAGGCGTTTTAAGGTCCAAAGATAGAAGCCGGAAGTGCAAAGGCATGGGCATCAAGGGTTCACTGCGCTTGCATTTCTGCCACCCATTGGCTGAAGCCCTTCTAGGTACCTACACAGGAGCATCGAGATTCAAGTCTGCGCCGTATACCAAGTGGGCCTCTACTTGATGAAGAGCCTCTTGGCGGATTAAGAACTTCTGGATAGCTTTATTGTATCCCAAAATCTTCACTTCTCTCGATATATGAACTTTTACGACGCTTTTCTTCAAAAAGCAGCCGCTCCGGGCATCGATGCTTGGCACTCCACTTCATCAAAAGCTGTGGCTTGATGTATTCTTGCCCGGCCTAAACTAGAGTAATATCTTGCCATTCAACGCCATTTGCGACCATCTCCCCATTCATTGCTCCATGCACATAAGCCTCACTAATAAGACAATACCGTCCCTTCTCCGACCCCTCCTTCCGCAATACCAAGGAAGAAGGGCACCCAGACACTACCCATACTTCATCTCCAATGGACAAAGACTCGGACCCATGTGCTAGATGTCCCCCAGAAGTGAGAGCAATGCGCCTCCAGAACACGGTGCCTCCGAGTAACAACTCAAACACGGCTGCGCTGGCGCGTCGGCTTTGTTTCCATGCTTCAATCTCCTCGGGAGAAAGCAAGTGCTCTGTTTCTGTTTCGGGGAGAAGGCCAATATTCCTACAACAGGACTGCAAGAAATCGGTACCATAGATATGATTCGGGTATCTCTCAGCCACATCGTCTAGACCAAGATCCTTCCAAGATTGGATAAGCTCCGTCACTGCGTCATTTCCACCAGCTTCAAACACCCTAAGAAACCTTTTGACCATGAGCATCAAGATCAGGTCCCGAAAATTCTCAGACCGAGGGAGTTTAGCCGGACGGCTTGAAAAGTCATCATCGTGAATGAGCGTTCGCCAGAAGGCTTCAAGGGAGGGCTGAGCGGTCGGGGGGTAGACTTGACTCATGCGGGATAAGATGTTTATCCACCCCTCTACCTTTGCGTCCTTCATTTCAGTAGAAGAACCACCGACTAGTTCGACTGTTCCGAGCGAGATTCCTTTTAGGTGAAGTGTTGCACCCTCGGCTCCTAGCGAAAGGTGATCTAGCATCCCTGTCATATGTCCACCTGCGTTGACCTTTGTCACAGATTTGAACTTTGAACCGCAGAGGGGATGACTGTCGAGAATTGGTGAGAAGTCTGGAACCCAAGAAGGTAGCCCTTGTGTCTGACGCCGGGACGGACCCTTGACCAGGGTAAGGAGCATCAGGGTGCCAGATGTTTCCAAGATTTCCTTTGCCACGGTTTCCAGAAGCTCTGCCGCGGTAATGTCGTAATTTGGTCGTAGATGCTTTGGCATACTAACTCCCTGGGCATTAGCCATGTGTTGAAGAATCCCCCAAAGCCCATATATAACATCCCGCTGATCCGTAGCACCGAATCCGATTGTCCATAGAAGAAGTTTCAGTAGAATAAGGCCAGCACTACCGCCCTTTCCTGGTCGGTTGATCAACTGATCATCTTCG
The DNA here is from genome assembly GCA_003946995.1 of Fusarium oligoseptatum. Lineage (NCBI taxonomy): Eukaryota > Fungi > Ascomycota > Sordariomycetes > Hypocreales > Nectriaceae > Fusarium > Fusarium oligoseptatum. Next base: position 127,509 of record NKCK01000080.1, on the reverse strand, counting down.
ATGCCAGCAGAAAAGTCTATCAGCGGCAGGACGTCAAGCCAGTCACCTCTCTCCCCTCTGCACCATTCGCGGAGGAGCTGGATTCTTTCAGCTTGGTGAATAAGCACTACATCCCCTGTATCAACAGCGTCATCGTCACGAGCAAGGCCAACCTCAGTGACGACGGCGATAGACAAGCCAGTCAGGTGTAAGAACACAGCCGTGGCTCCGATTTTGTCGTACGGTAGGATTCCGTCACCGTAAAAGACGCCGACTTCCTTAGCGAGAGCCACCTCTTGAATGACCCAGATTCTAGAGAACCAGGAACTTTCAAACAAGGTAACAAGACCATCTGCTTCTTCCAAGGTGAAGAGTTCAATACCGTAGTTGCTTTTCATATCCCCCATGCTTAGGCTAAAGTCATACCTCTGATTAAAGATGATGCGTTTAGCCTCGCGAGTGGCGCGTTCGCCTATTCGGTCTACAACCTCTAACCCAAGTTGAAGCTTGGCAAATGGTTTCCCCAACCAAATGAGTACCATACTTGCTCCGCTGTAGATCCTATCCATGGCTGAAACTTGAGGTTGGCGCTCGGCCATGTTGTTTTTGGTCGATACATAAAGCGTCGATCCATATGTGTTTTCTTGGGCAATATTGGCAAAGGTGCATCAAGGCGTCGTAGAGATTCGTCGTAACACAAGATGCGTCTCCATTGAGAAGGATCGGCCAGTCATCTGACTGCACAAACCCTGGGTCATTTCTTCTTGGCGGTCCCCAGGTATACGAGAGGGCGTAGTAGCTAGGAGCCGTGGCACCCGAGATCTGATGGGTTGTCAAGGTGATGCTTGGGATTTGAGGTTCGTTCTTGTTGTTTTCAACACTAGAAACCAGCTCAACAGTAGCAAGCCGGAATGAGGTGTCGTCGAGCGTGTTTGTGTAGGCAGACATTACTAATGATGCGCCAGAGGATGCGGATGAGTAAAGATAGCCGTGATGAGACTGAGGGATAAAAAATTAAGATAAGGAAGAGCCTCAGGCCCACTCTTGGACATGGAATCATGTGCTCATCTCGCAGATCGAGATCAGTCCAGACTGGTTAGCGTAACATGTAGGGGTCTTGCGCCCAGATTCATTGGGAAATTTCACCAATGAAAAGCTTCAAACCGTGGCCTCCATAATCACAAATGACTTGGTAATCAGGACGTTGCGTCTTCGAGAGTTGTCGTCGTTGATTTCTTTCTTTATCCTTTCACATGGCAACCTTTGATACCTGCAAAACAGGCTGGAGTCCAATCCACAAGGTCACATGTAATTACCCAGCGCCTAACATACTGATAATAGAGTAGTCCATCACATTCTATATGGTTGACGCGGTCGCAATGGGATATTTTATGAGTGCTTCTTTCCAATAAGAGACCATGCAACTGCTTCCAGCTTGTGAATAGGTCAGATGACAACACTAGAGTCGAATCCCGGCTTGCATGAGCTACCATGGCAAGATTGTCATGCGAGAAGCATTCCGTATTGCAAATAGGTAGAAAGGATGCAAGTACGTGATTATAAGACAGGTGGCGTGGCTACGAGATGGCTTGTCGCAAAGCCTATAACATGTACTCGGTAGTTGCAGAAACATCGTCGGCGATGCCGCGACTATCGCTTAACAACCTAGATTTGCGCCAATGAGATTCCTGTTGGTTAGGCTTTACAACTCGACAGCTTAGCGAAAGCGACGAGAAATGGGTGGCGTAACTTATGGCTTATTAGTGCGTCGCTTTCGCGGAGAGAATGGTAGGCTCTGTCAGCTCGCAAACGTATGCCGGAGCAGCAAAAACGCCGATTATCCTATTAAATTTGAGGACTAAGCGATACGCAAGGTTTTTCCGGTTGGCCGCGGAAATAAGCTATCCTCTTGGTTGCAACCCGAAAATGTTTACTCCTCGGCGATTCGTTGCTGGATAGTGGCGTTACAGCCATTCCTATTGGGCAGCCCTTTCAACATGTGCGAGTGCGAGTGCGAGAAGGACTGCGAGAAAGACGCGAATGGCGATGACGATGCTATCATTCAGGATCAGTAAACCATATATTTTAATTCAACTTATATATATCGCCCTGCCAAGACGGTCTCAACAGTCCATACTATCCTTCATCACAACAACTTCAATCACACACCCAACCCAAGAAAAATGCACGCAAACAACTTCAAAGTCATCGTCGTCGGTGGCGGTCCTGTCGGAATCACTGCTGCTCACGCCCTTACCCAAGCCAACATTGACTGCATCGTTCTGGAAAGTCGACCAAGCGCAGTCATTGATGCTGGGGCCAACCTCGTCATGATGCCAATTGGACTAAATGCCCTCGGCCAACTTGGTCTGCTCGACTCTCTTGAGAGGGTGAGCACGCCTCTTGGTCAGACTGAACGCCAAGATCATCAAGGTCAAGATATTGGTGATGTGCGATGGTTCTGTTACTTCAAGAAATAGTAGGTTTCACGTTTTTAAAGACCAGTTCAATGCTAATCAGCTCAGTTTTGGTACATCACCTCGAGTGCTCAGCCGCCATGACCTCACCAAAGTCCTCTATGAATCCCTTCCCTCGAAGGTGCAAAACAACATCATCACCGGCAAGAAGGTTGAAAATGTCACCCCACATGAAGACGGAGTTGAAGTCACCTGCACCGACGGTAGCTCCTACAAGGGCTCGGTCGTCATCGGTGCAGACGGCGCCCACAGTCTCATTCGAGAACGAATGCGCATGCGAGCCTTGGAAGCCAACGAAACTGAGGTTAATGACGAAAAGCCCTTCTTGACAACTTACCGAGGGTTCTGGCTTCGAATGCCCACATCGGATGCTGGCCTAAAAGCTGGAATCACCTCTGAGACACATGGCCCTGGTGCTACCACTCAACTATTTTCTGGTCCAGAAACAACTGTCATGGGCTTGTACGAAAGGCTCGAGAGCCCAACTCGAGACCGAGCGCGATACACCGAACAGGATCAACTCGACTTGGTCGAACGCTGGGGTCATCTCCCACTTGCGCCTGGAGGGAAGCTTACCTTGAAAGAGGCATTCGCTCGTCGAACTCAATCGGGGCTGGTCAGCTTGGAGGAAGGTGTTGTGAAACATTGGAGCTGGGATGGACGTATTGCGCTTGCTGGAGATGCTGCTCACAAATTCACACCTAGCACTGGGGCAGGTTGCAATAACGGCATCGTTGATGTTGTTGTCCTGGCAAATGAGCTCTACCGTGTCGTCCAGGAAGCAGGAACCGATGGCTACCTAGGCTCACCACACAGGTCTCAACTAGCCAACGCCTTTCAGAAGTACCAATCTTTACGATTGGAAGTCGTCACAGCTGCATGCTCAGGCTCAGGCCAGGCCACCGCCAGTGCCACTTGGCAGACCGCAGTGCACAAGTTCATTGACAAACATGTCTTGGCAAGCCACTCTATGCAAAGCTTCTTTTTTAGTCAAGGCGCAAAGAGGATGACTCAAGTTCCGAGGATGGACTTTATCCAGAGTGCAGGCTATTTGGGCAGAAGCTGAGTACAAGAGACGACGGTTGAATGCTTTAGATTTCATTAGAAATGTTTTTTGATAGAATTGTATGATAGATTGAACAAAACCTTCTCATTACCCCCTTCGAGTTCCACTTGGCAGGTGTCACATCCTTCTTACCGACTCTTAACAGGAAACCCGGAAGAAACAGGTCCGCCTAATGCAACACTTACACCCCATCAGAACCGAAGCGACACCAAGGACTATAAGTTTGCAAAGCCTCCTGCTCGTGGAAAATAACTATTCCCTGCCATATAACCATGTCACTGCTGTTTCCAATGTGGGTTGCAGCGTGACGTTTAGTTCCGGCAAGAATTTTCCCTCCAATAACATCGCCAAGCTCGCTTCTACCTCCTGGAGTTCAAGGATGGTTTCTGAAACAACATGTCAAATGATTCGAGGCATTATTATTCAAGGAGAAAAAGGATTAGCAAATAAAGTTGTTTCATCCTGGGGTATAGGTCGGCTTTATTTTGGTCCCTCAGGGGGGTGGTTTTTGTATTTAGGTGCAAGAATTGCCACCGAACTTTTTGAAGGAGGACTCACTAAGACATTGTCTTGGCATATACTTTTTATATTGTTCTTTCAGGATGCAACTTCTTAACCTCCTCTTCGTCGCTGCGCTGGCCGTTGCGTCTCCTGGTCCGTCTTTGTACGCCAGAGCTGCGGCCACTGATGCATGCTCTGTTGGCTACTGCACACAGAATGGCGGGTATGTTCTCACCACACCTTCGTGTCAAAAAGGACCGCTTAATAACCATCGGTCTACAGAACAACTGGAGGTGCTGGTGGCAAGCAAGTGACAGTCAAGAGCCTCAGCGAACTGACTACCGCGGCCGCCGCTGCTGGTTCTGCCATCATTTTTGTCGAGGGCAGCATCTCGGGTGCCGCCAAGGTTCAAGTCACATCAGACAAGTCCATTATCGGCAAGAGTGGCAGCTGTATGTCTTCCTAGTGCATTATCTACCTATGCAATGCATACTGATGGCCTCCTCTAGCTCTTACTGGCATTGGCCTCACCATTAACGGCCAGAAGAACGTCATCGTTCGCAACATGAAGATTTCCAAGGTCGAGGCTGACTACGGTGATGCCATCACCATTCAGAAGTCTACCAATGTCTGGGTTGACCACTGTGATCTTTCTGCTACTAGAGATGGTGACAAGGACTTTTTATGATGGTCTTGTTGACCTTTCGCATGCTGCTGACTGGGTGACCATCTCGCACACCTACCTCCATGACCACGTAAGTTGCAGAAGCCTTGGTACCTATGAAATACCTCTTAAAAGGTACTGACCGAACGTCCTCTTCTAGTCCAAGGGATCTCTGGTTGGACACTCCGACAAGAACGCCGCCGAGGACACTGGCAAGCTCCATGTTACGTATGCCAACAACCACTTCTACAACGTTCGCAGCCGTGGACCCCTCCTCCGATTCGGCACTGCCCACATCTTCAAGTCAGTCCTCCGCTTCAATTCTTAACACCGCTCGGCGACTAACTCAATGTACAGCGCTTACTATGACACCATGGACACCGGCCTCAACAGCCGCATGGGAGCCCAAGCCCTCATCCAGTCATCCGTTTTCACCAACGTCGGCAAGAAGGCCATTTTCAGCGAATCGAGCTCTGAAATCGGCTACGTCGTTGCTGAGGACGTTGTTCTCGGTGGCGAGAGCCAGAACACGGCTAGCAAGGGAACTTTGACTTCTGTTCCTTACAAGTACACCCTTCTTGGTTCGGGCAAGGTGGCTTCTACCGTTCCAGGTGAGGCTGGCCAGAAGCTTAGCTTCTAATTGGTTGTGAAGCCTCTTTCGTAGGCAGGATGAGTGGATGACTTTCTAGTACACAATTGGATGACTGCTGTATATATGAATTGACGAAACCTGAGCTTGGCCTCAATTTGAAGGAATCTATATCGCGCTGACTCTGTTCAAAGGTGAATCTACTACCCTGAAGTTTCTGTAAAAGACTGCAAATTTATGTTTTTCCTAGGTGTGCATGATCGAGTTGTGTCAGGCAAGTCTTAACATTATGCATGACGGAAAGGGAAACATGGAGCTGCAAATAAAGCCTCTAGACAATGCCCACGGGTTTTAACATAATCTCCGATCGTATTCTCCAAGTTGTCCACTCGCGAATTAATAATGGCATGAAAGTGCGCGATTGCCGGGCCATGAGCAATCGAGGACTCAGCGCCGGCCAAATTGGCCGTTGTCTCCACCACCAACCACGAGATATTGTCTCGTCCCGGCCAGTTTGGCCTTAGACAAGGAAATTCTCCCAAGGAAACGAGATTGATTATGTATTCACATTTGTCATCCAGGCTTTTTATACCAGGTTCTTCGGTTGTGGCCAGAATGTCCTTCGGTAACCAGACAGCACTGTTCACGAGTATAAATAGGAATCAGATCCAGAGAAGAGTAGTACATCCAACAACCATCTTCAACATCACTCAAAGCTCTTAAACATCTACCGATATATTCTTAAACCATTTCCAACATGTCTTCTACTACACTCCCTCTTGTCCTCGTCACTGGCGCCAGCCAGGGCATCGGACGAGCCGTTGCCCAAGCCCTCGCCAGCAAGCACAACTATCACGTACTTCTCGGCGTTCGAAACCCACAGTCTGGCGAGGCTGTCGCGGCTCCTCTCCGCGATGCTGGTCATCAGGCTTCCATCGTCGAACTTGATCTGACCTCGCCTACGTCGATTGAGGCTGCCATCAAGGATATCCAGACGCGATTCGGATATCTCGACGTTCTCATCAACAATGCTGGTATCCTTCTCGACCACCATAAGGATCAGAGCACTTGGGACCTTTTCACCAAAACATTCACGACCAATGTTATCGGTACAGCTACCTTGACAGAGGGCTTGGTCCCGCTTCTTCAAAAGGCCAAGGCTGGGCCTCCTCGCATTGTTTTTGTCAGCAGCGTCATGGGAAGCCTGGAGCGAACTACAGACAAGACAACCCCCTACTATCCCATTGATTACAAGGCTTACGACGCGAGCAAGGCGGCCGTCAACATGCTCACCCTTAACTATGCGCGAATCTTGGATGATGCTGGAGGAAAGGTCAACTGTGTTTGTCCCGGCTATGTCAAGACTAACTTGAATGATTACAATGAGTATGGACACAGCCCCGAAGTTGGAGCAGAGCGCATTGTCGAGTTAGCCACCCTTGGTGAGGATGGACCAACCCGGACATACAGCGACCGAAACGGTCCTCTCCCCTGGTAAACTGCGTGGCATGCATATAGACTAGAAGGATCACGAGGCAATTGGCTGGGAGTGATCTAGACAAGTCAGGGATAGAAGATATATGTACCTCAGAAGTTAGATAGGAATGCAAACTTGATTCGAAGCCGCATGGGTGGCATGGAGATAGCTTAACTCCGGTGCAACGTGGCACGTGACCACCAGGTGACGCGACATTTCGCGAAGCCAACACAAAGTGCATCATTTCAGAGCTCTTATGCCCCAAATGTACACTGTTGTCGACTTATACTGCTTCTTATACGTACCTATATAGCCGAATTTAACATGGAAATACTGAACGAGCTTCCGTTCCTCAGGAACTGCCCTCTTTGCGAGAAGCTCTACACACAAGGTTTGTATCCAGCTTTCCTGGTTGCTGGGTGGCCCAGCACATCAGTTTCTTGAGTCTAACATTCCATAGAGCACTCTTTTTAATCGTCATATAAAAATATTGCCAGCGTGCCCAGGCCAAAAAGAAAAAGGTCGTCAAAGGTCTTGTCTGTCATGCAACAAGGCCAAAGCCAAATGCAGCTTCGGCCAACCGTGTTCCCGCTGTGGGAAGAAAGATCTGGCATGCATTTATGACCAACCAAATCGACGCCAAGCCAGCAGTGAACTTGGGCGAGCACAGCAACAGGTTGTCTGGATTGGCGATGGGAACAGCCAACAGGTCTCAGAGATAACCACGGCACCCTCCCATTCATCTCTCGACCTGGATATCTTCACATTAGACCCGAATCCTGAAGAATGCTCGTTTGAGAATCTACCAGTATCCGACATAACCATCTCAGCCCAAAGACCGATCCAATCATATCTCCCAATCCCCGAGAACGTCTCGGAGACACAAATCGCCATCAAATCGCTCAGCGCAAAAGCCGATCTTACCCGCCTGCCCTACCAACGCGAAGCCTCACACCATGCCGCTAAGCTAGTCCTGCAGACACTCTACGCGTTTCCGCAAATGATGCTTCGTCGAAAGACGTTTCCACCCTTTATACACCCTCACTGGCATGAACCTTGTCTCCCAGAGATATTGGCCAATTGTATGAGTATCGCGCAGCTCTTTGCAGCTAGGACGGCAGAAACTCGAGCATTTCTCTGGAGAACGATCAATGCCGAGGAACAGCGATTCCGAGAAAATGTAAGAACCTTACTGGAGCTCTCGGGTAGACAAACTGAGTTAATGCGTCATAGTATATGAGTTTCTCGGCTCGTGATATACAAATGTCTGTTCAGTCCTTGATTATTTATATGATAATGGCTATCATTGATCAGGATGAATACACCAAGCAACGCGGCACAAGACTACTTGACACAGTTGAGGTGAGATTTCTCAAGGAGTCAAATGGATTTCAGGCTGGGGATGAGCTAACATTTGGATGAGACCCTGAGTTCCCGATTCCTCACTTTCGTTGGCAGCTATTCTCAGACCGAGCGAGCAGAACCTAGTCTAACATGGGAAGATTGGATCTTTGCAGAATCGCGGAGACGGTAAGACCTCGGCATCCCCTTGCAACACTTCGTTCTAACGGACGAACTCTTTAGTATGGCATCTCTTTGGATAGTCATAAGCGCCGTCATATTTATCGACAACGATATCCCCTGCAGAGGATGCGGTCCCCTCGAACACTTACCCCTCCTCTCAAGCAAGATGCTCTGGGAAGCACAAACCCGCGAAGAATGGCAATTAGAAAAGGCACTGTACGATGTCGGCAACCCGGTTATGACACTTGGTGCTCTTTTCAAGGCGAAAAGAAACCCGGAGGATCCATTGCATGCACAAGAGTTGCAGTGTTGGGAGGCGGGTACTGATAAGCTGGCTATCATGCTAGATATTGCTACACAGTTTGTTTGGGCACGGTAGTTCCATGCCATTGATGCATGTTACCATCTACTTTAGGCCTACCTACCGTGATAGGAATCGCTTCTCTTGGTCAATTCACTCGAAGGTCATTGTGGTTCCTGTCTGCTGCCAATGAGTAGGGTTTCCTCCTGCAATGCCTCCCATCGAAAGAATCATACTCTGTGGATGACAAGTTCACATGCAGATGTTCGATAGACAATGGCCCTGAGGGGTAGAGAGCCCTGCCATGGCACCAGAGGACACAACCATCAAGCCCAATTGAATCATTAAACCCCAACACATGCCCTTGAGGGGATAACGAAGATGGCCTGGACGAGTTTTATGTCCTTCCAGAATGGGAATGTCGTCTATATCGATTCTTGTTGCACCATTCGGATTATTCGGAGCGTTTGCAAGCAAGCAGAACAGAATCACAGTTGCCCGAAGGGTAACATCAATATTTTCAGGATTCAGACCCAGCCCTTTGATCACCGGCAAAGGAACGCTTGGCAAAGCAATAAATCCCCGCGCAGACCGCGGAAACCTGCACCTTAAAGTGCGACTCTTAAGTTCGAGCGTAGCATTAACGGCCCTAGTATCCTAACGTGGAAGGTCTCACGAAGACAGGGGTTTAAGTCAGGGTAGCAATGGACTATCGGAGAACCAAAAAGAACCTCGGCTAGTGTGAAAGCCAAGAGAATGCAGGGGCTTTTTTAAACGGCGTTTGCAAGGCTGGAGCTCTTTATCACCAGGGTCCAATTAGGAAAGAGCTTCGCGGGGTTTGGGACATCCGTAAGTCCGGCTTTCGAGCTGCCCCTTCAAGACGGTCCACGTGAGGTTAAGCGCTGGAAGCTGTGAGGAGATTGAGCTAGTTGTGTTACTGTAACCCTTAGATACTGCAAGAGAGCTTAGATTATGTGCAGCATACCTGAACGGTTGATGAGCTCGTGCAGATGGTCACAGCGTATCAATACGCAACTTGGCTTCCATAACAGGTAGTTTGATAATTAAGGTTTTGAATAAAGATTCTATTAGTATTCCTGAGTGTGGTGATTTGTCGTAGAATATTCAGAGTATTCCGATTAGGTTATTACTCCGCGAATTGGTCCACTCTCGTCAATCTTAGCTATGGCCCGTCCCGATGTGACGTGCTTGTGCCATCCTTGCCTTTAATCCGGACCTTCCCATCTTGTCATAGCGCACAATGTGCCTGGATCATGACGTGCTGTTGCATGCCTATTCACAAAGACTAACCTGGCCCTAAAGATAAGATCGTGACTTGACACCATCGTGGAATATATCCCGCCTGATCAGATGATTCCACTGCGGATGCTACCACTATGGTTCTGGCTACGATCAAAAGTTCCTCGCTCCTCGCTATAATGTTAGAAACAAGAAGGTGAGATTGATACTCGGATGGGGGTTCTTGGGTAGTGAGCGGTGTAGTGAAGAGAGGGAAACTATCATCTTCAGTTGAGGCTATTTCTAAGCAAAGAGTTAAGGTGTATATAAACCAGCTAGCGTCCTCATCAAAGGAACCAGGACTACTTGGAGCTTCAGACTCTACTGCAAGTCAAACATCATCAACTTGACTCGGCATTCAGTAGCCTCTCTTTCAATTCAGCGTCCTTGGTCATCAATCTCACGCAATGCGCTCTGACTCTCTCCTCCTGCTAGGCCTCGCCGGCCTAGCATCTCAAGCCAACGCCCATCCCGCCAAGAGACAGCCCAACTCCTCACCTCTTAGCAAGAGAGGCGTTGACTTGGATGCCTTCCGCTTGCCCGAGTTGGCCAAGTATGTTCCCCAGGATGAAGTTCCTAACAGCGCCAACGCCAAGCTCGCTCCGTCCTCCGACTACACCAAGACTGCCGAGACGTTTGTCAAGTCTATTGTCCCAGATGCCACCTTCCGTTTGGTTGAGGATCACTATGTTGGAACCAACGGAGTTGCACATGTTCGGTTCAGGCAGACCGTCAATGACATTGATGTTGACAACGCCGACTTTAACGTGAACGTGAGTCGTCTCACAAACTCTCTTTACAATCGGTTTTATTAACTTGAAATTCCAGATTGCCGCCAACGGAGACGTGTTTTCCTATGGAAACAGCTTCTACACTGGCAAGCTCCCAGGTCCTCTGGTCAAGAGAGATGCTTCCGACCCAGTCACTGCCCTTAAGAGCACCGTCGAGGTTCTTGACCTCCCCGTTGATGCTTCTGATGCCAAGGCTGAGGCCAAGGGTGATGAGCATTACTCCTTCACTGATACTTCTGGCACGGTTAAGAAGCCAGAGGCCAAGTTGGTGTATCTCATTGATGGCGAGCAGAACCTGAAGCTCACTTGGCGTGTTGAGACTGATGTCTTGGACAACTGGCTTCTTACATATGTTGACGCCGACAAGACTGAGAAGATTGTCGGTGTTGTCGACTATGTTGCCGACCTTGCGACCTACGAGGTCTAGTAAGTTTCTATTCAAGGTCCAATCGAATAATGCAATCACTAACCTGTTTCTCTCCACCTACAGCCCCTGGGGTGTCAACGACCCCTCAAGGGGCTCTCGAAGCGTTGTCGAAGACCCCTGGAACATTGCGACATCCGAGTTCACCTGGCTCTCCGATGGATCGGCAAACTACACCACGACTCGGGGCAACAATGCCATTGCCCAAGTGAACCCCTCTGGAGGAAGTGCCTACCTCAACAACTACCGCCCAGACAGCAGCAGCCTCAAGTTTGAGTATGACTTTACCACTTCTCAGACTGACCCAGTCTCCTACCGTGATGCATCCATCACACAGCTGTTCTACACGGCCAACAAATATCACGATCTCCTGCACCTTTTGGGTTTCAATGAGGCTGCTGGAAACTTTGAGGTCAACAACAATGGCCAGGGCGGTCGTGGTAACGATTTTGTCATCTTGAACTCTCAGGATGGTAGTGGTACTAACAATGCCAACTTTGCTACGCCTGCAGATGGCTCTCCTGGTAGAATGAGGATGTATCTCTGGACTTATAGTACCCCCAGGCGAGACTCGAGCTTTGACGCTGGAGTCGTCATTCACGAGTACACCCACGGTCGTGAGTAGTCATCCCCTGGCTTTGACTTTTGCGGATACTTATCTACTGTAGTGTCGAACCGTCTCACTGGTGGACCTGCCAACTCTGGCTGCCTTTCTGGTTCCGAATCAGGTGGCATGGGCGAAGGCTGGAGCGACTTCATGGCTACTGCAGTTCATCTCGGCGCTCGTGACACCCGATCTACAAACCATGTCATGGGTGACTGGGTGTATAACAACGCCAATGGTATCCGAGCTTATCCTTACAGCACCAGCTTGACCACCAACCCATACACATACCGCAGCGTCAACTCACTGTCTGGAGTTCATGCCATTGGAACTTACTGGGCTACTGCCCTGTACGAGGTTCTCTGGAACTTGATTGACAAGCATGGCAAGAATGATGACGATGTTCCTACATTTGACTCCAACGGTGTTCCTACCGATGGAAAGTATCTGAGCATGAAGCTGGTCATCGACGGAATGGCCCTGTAAGTTCTACCCCAACTGCACGGCAAACAGCTCTAACCGTTTTAATCAGTCAACCTTGCAACCCCAACATGGTCCAGGCTAGAGATGCCATTCTCGACGCTGATGTGGCCCTCACTGGTGGTGACAACCAGTGCGAGCTTTGGACTGCTTTTGCCAAGAGAGGACTCGGCACTGGTGCTAGGTATAGCAGCTCCAGCAGGACCGAGAGCTTTGATCTGCCCTCTGATGTGTGCTGAGCGGTTATGATGAGATTGAAGGATATTTACCGTTAGTCGGAGGAGCTGGGATGTTTACTTCGAGTGTCGAGAATTTTTTCTTTCACGGCCGGGGGATTTTATCCAATATCTTCAACAGATGGGATTGCCAAGTTGATGGAGGATTTTCAGTAGTTATAGTCAACTCCCTAACAAGGTGAACTTCAAAGCACTACCCACACACCATTATAACCGAGACATGCGACATGACCCATTGTTTATGAATAAAGCCTCCGAAACACAATGCCGAGGAACAAAGGAATTCTGAGAGCCTTGGCCGCTATACCTAAAGCAGTCAATACACCACTCCGCTAATCCCTGCAGCCTGGTCTCTGCGTCAAGTATTAAACTGCCCGCGAGTAAGATCAAGGCGAGGTGCATAAAGAGGCAACAAGGCGGACACAACGCCAGAGTTGCAGAGCCCAGTCATATTGATCCACGTGGAGTCTGTATTTCTAAGATCAGACCACAAACCTTACCGGGTGTATTTTCCAACTCTCTTCCCCCACAATCTCGCACTCCAACAAAGAGTGCCGTAGTAGATATACGGACTCCAGCGTTGAAGTCGAATTACATCTTGTTCTCAACCTCTAGGCTACGAATCTGTCGAAATGGCAACTGCACATCGCCCTCGGCAGTTATGCGCTCCGTGTAGCGCCCTGACGTTTACCATGCTTCGAGACGGCTATACTCACCCATTGACATATCGGGACATCATCACATCCGGGGAAACATGCGCTTTGTGTCGGTTGATGGTTTGCTCAACTGGCAAGCTTTCAGCCAACCTTGGCTCCTATGAGATGGACAATCAATATGACTCTTTGGCTCCCAGACTATCCGAGCTGCCAGCGGTTTCCAGGGAAGGAAGTACAATCTTGGGGCCATCACCAGTTATTGAGAAATTAAAACCACTGGTCGAGTTGAACTGGAGCACGAGCCAGTATGATGTTGAACGCGAGAACAGCCGGGAGGTTAGAAAGGGAAACTTCAACGATGGCGAGACCATTCAGATTACAGCTCCAGCAGGTAAGGAGGTTTTTATATTATAATAGAACAGATTCACCGTTCTGACTTGTGTGCAGACTCGTTGTATGGAGCCCGTGGCTTTGTGCCACTCACCGACGTCGAACCGGCATCATCTGAAAGAAACTACAGAATGCTCCGAAAATGGCTCTCTACCTGCATGGCCAGCCATGAAGGGTGCTGTTCATCACACTCCATGACAGATAAATCAGCCCAAGAAACCACGGTGTTACCAACCAGAGTCATCGACGTGGGCGATCTAAAGGAGCACGAGCCAAACCCACGGCTCTTCATATCCAAGAAGGCACCAGGACAGTACATTGCCCTGAGCCATCGCTGGAGCAAAGCCGTCGCGACGAAACTAAAGAGTGACAACCTCGGCCGATACCAGAAAGAACTCCCGGTGCATGATATGCCGTCAACGTTTCAGGACGCCATTGAAGTGACACGTCAACTTGGTTTCCGTTATCTTTGGATCGACTCGCTCTGTATCATCCAAGACGACGAGTCTGATTGGTCGAAAGAGTCCAATATGATGGGAACCGTCTTTGAAGAGGCCAGTTGCACAATCGCTGCTGTCGATTCCGTGGACGACCACGGGATCGACCACGGGTTGTTTCTACCACGAGACAACGATCCGCTTTCAGTCAAACTCACGATTCCCTACAAGAAAGTGCCTCTCGGAAAGCTATCCCAACGAGTATTCAAAACCCATACTTCAGTCTATGTTTGGAAGATGTGGTGGTTAAGGGGGCTACCAACCATGAAAACTTGCGACAAAAACACCATCACGTTTCGCCCACGCATTGTGTCATCTTGGAGACGTGTTCCACGCTCCAACTGGTACAAGAGGGGCTGGGTCTTGCAGGAAAGGCGCCTCTCTCGGCGATTAATATATTACACCAAGAACAAGCTCTCCTGGTCTTGCTTCACCGAAAGCGGCGAGGAGGAGGGCGGTGATCCCAAAGCGGCTGCCAGGTTATCTCTGCTTCCGCTACGGAGAGGAAGTGATTCTCCAATTTTCCCCAATTGGAAGCATATCATTTCCGATTATCAAGGCTGCCAGCTGACGTTTAGCAAGGACAGGTTGGCCGCTGTTGGTGGTATTTCTGCTCGGCTAGAAGCTCACTTCTCGTGCAAGATCTACGCCGGAATTATGTTCCACTCGCCTCACGACGCCGCGGAGAATTTGCTCTGGTATGCCAGGAAGGCGCCTCTGCAGGTCTTTAACGAGTTCCACGCGCCTTCCTGGACCTGGGTTGCTTTTAATGGCGAGATATCATTCTTGATGCCGACACCACATGGAACCAGCGACGTTTTGATAACCAGGCTTCGCTTCAAGATTCGTAATCAGTGCGAGTCGACGATTACATCCAAGGATTGCAAAGGAACTTGTGTCTCTGGGAGTGTTTTCTTTGACGGTCCGGCCGGGAAACTTACTCGGCGAAGCAAGCTGAAGGATTTGAGATTTGCGGGAGGTCTGATGGAACAAATCGGCGAAAGAGATATCCTGGCGGGGATCCTAGGCGATACTCTTGTACCTGATATCGACATACCGCGTTTTGACGAATTGGGAAACAAAGTTCGAATGCCATACAACCCACCAGTGCCAGATCACACAGAGATACTGGTAGACGAATGTGGTTGCATCCTCGGGTTTTTCATACCGGACGTCGAGGAAGAGCTTGAGCAGGCTACGGGTGAGAAACAGATCATATGTGTGGGCGTTAAGCGGTATCAGTCTGAGCAACAAAACGACACTATCGAAATCATCGGGCTCCGTGAGACATGTCATTCCCCAATGAAGTTTCAGAGGTTAGGAAGAGGCAGGGTCATGTGCAACGGGTGGTTGCAAAACTGCAGACGATTATTATTCGAAGTACGTTGATGTCTATCCAAATTTACTTTGGTGCCTACATCGACCACCAAGGTACAGGGAATTCAACGTGACTCAAGAGATGGTAGCCGTATCTTTTGACCGCGTTCCAAGGATTTCGGATTAGAATGGATGAGCAGGGGAGCTAGAGATAGGACAGACATGTTGAACCTGGAATGAATCGACGAGGGGAAGACAGCAATCAAGAAAACTGGGGGGGATGTAACCAAAGGCGCCACATGAGAAGTAATCCACCATGTATCTTTTATTTGATGATACTAGTAAGACTCTTGCCATCTTGAACTTTTCACCCCTACGTCTAGTCGATTCAAGCAGTCTACAATAGACAAAAACTTGCCCACGACTCCCCATCATTTACAAACCACCATACAACGTGCTATCACCGGCCTTACACCATTCATGTACTAGATAGATACGCATAGCGCCGAGGAAGCCACCTCCGATAGCGTCCCATTCTTGGACGCTGGGGCACGTCGCCGCAAAAGCTAAAAATTCAGTTCAGCGGGCAGGGAGCTAGTTTGCAGGAAAAAGACCAAGTATCAGACTTGGAACAGAAGAAGAAGAAGAAAGGTAAATAAGGCCAGCAAGCCACTACCGTAAAGCGAAAATCCGTTCCTAAACATGAGGAGCTATAGGATCAATCTATATAATCCGACTCTGACACCGAAAAGCAAAAGAAATGACGAGCAGAAGAACAAAATCAAGGTAGCTTCGTTGTCTACCTGGTAAATCGGTCGAGCCGAAAGTTGACGAGCGCTGGGTCAGTCTCGCCCATCAAGATCTGCTTGCTGAGCAGTTCTCCAACAATAGCAGCATTCGTCACCCCAGAGTGCATGACCGCAACAGTGAGGGCATCAAGACCGGTCGGTCCAATGATAGGCAGCGCATCCCCCTCGGGGACCGGCTTGTATCCAATAGTATAGTGATCGAACTCGAGTTCACTCCCTCCAACCAACGTCTGCTGAACCTTGGCGAAGACGTCACGCGCTGTTTGCTCCGGATCATGACCCGGGTCATCGCCTGGATACTCGCAGCCCGCCCGGATGACACCATCGATCGTTTGACGCAAGTATAAATACTTGGAGTTGACAACCTCGTTCACCAGCTTCTTCTCTGTAGGTTTCGAATTCACGAGCAAAGCAGGTACACTCGCGACAGGGAGTGCTATCTCTTCAGTTGCCAGAAGAGACATGCTGCCCAAGCCAGCGGCGACAACAACGTGATCGCCCTGCACCTCTTCCCCAGAGGCCAAAACAACTCCACTGGCGCGGCCGTTGTTCTTGCAAAACCCCTTTGCTGTAGTTCTGATCAACTTGGCGCCTTTGGCTTCTGCGTCGGATATCATCTGGCGAGCGGCAATGTGCGCTTCAATGGCACCCTCCCCAGGATAGCAGACACCCCATTCTGGGAGGATACATGTGTCGATGAAGGGTTCTCGCTCGGCGATTTGAGATTTTTGCATGTGGACAACTTCGTAGCCCTAGGCGTCGAAATTCTTCTCCTTCTTGACAAATTCCTCAGGCGACTTGTGCCAGTTTAGCGACCCGGTCCAAGAAATTGGGAGGTCGGGAAGTTGGAGTTTGATCTGCTTCCATCTCTCCAAGGAACGACGGCGAAATTCATAGTAGAACTTTTCGTTGACCGAGCTGACGTTTAGCCATGCAAAAGAGGCTGCAGTAGCTGGGCCCCCGACATCTTCGGCTACGATGGTCACCGTAGTCTCGTGAGCTAGGTGCCATGCGATGGAGGCACCGACGATGCCACCGCCGACGACGATGACATGAGGGCGGGCCAGGGTCTTCATACTGGTTTGGCTGTGCTTGATTGAGAAACCAGATGATGAAGATGTACGAGGAGCTGGCGAGTGCTGAGAGACATGCTGTCAGTTATTATTCTAGTCCGTCAGGCTGCAATAACCTCGCCTTTGTCTAACGCCAGCGATTGGACTAGAATTATGTATCTGTGATTGGCAGCATGTCGCAGAATACCTGCTGTGTATCGTGGCATGTAACCTCGAAGCTATTGTGTAGGGTCTAATCCGATACTATTAATAAGAGTTTAGGTACTATAAACCTCACACTGAGGCCAAAGTGGCCCGGTCCGTCGAGAATGCAAGAGGGAACCCTACAAGGTTCGAAGAATACCTGAGCAAACATCCCTGACACTAGAATAGAGCTGAATGCATGTCTCGGATGATGGAAAGGCAAAAGACCGAGACAAGCATCTACCTAGAAGCAGTTAGTCAGCATGTGCCAGCGGAAAGTTACATTCCAGGGTGAAATCGTCAGAGACCCCTCTTTGCAATCTTTTTGCCTTATCAGATGCCACCCCACTCGAGTCACGCTCACCGACACGACCACACTATTATATGGACTACCTTACCCGGCAACGCCATGGGCACGTCTAGTGAGGATAGCACAGCCAGTTCCAGCGAGGACTCTATCATTCATTTCCTACCTGTCGTGACTATCCGCTCAAACAACAGTCGTCGCGATGTTGAGCTGTTGCGATCTAGCGCTAGGTCACACTTGGCCAGGACCATGCATCGTCAGAACAAGTTCAAGACGGGCAAGGGCAAGGCTAAGGAGGATCCGGATAAGAAGCTAGATCGACCGACTCTCAAGGAAGGCGAGGATATCGTTAACCAAAGGAAACTGGTGCGATACTATCAAGTGCCTGATAAGATGGTTGATGATCATACCAAGATGCTGCTGCATTATTGCCGAACCTGCTTCTGGCCTGGTTTCGGCATGGGTGCAGCTACTTTTCACATTCCCCCATTTGCCTTCAGTTATAGCAACCTCGTCGCTCAAGGTCCGACATTATACCACGCCCTCCTCTGGCAAGCAGCCGTCAACCTCAACTTCAACCGATGCTCCAGAGTCACAGATATCGGCAGCATCAAACATTACCAGAAAGCCCTAGGCCATATTTCCAGAGAGGTCGAGAAACCCATTGCGGAGATTGGAGAAACAACCCTGTACGCCATCCTCAGCCTGGTTGGGCCCGAATTCGGCATCACCCAACAGAATCGAAAAAGCCTCGATGGCTTTCGACCCACCTCTTTCCAAACTGGCTTGGATTCATGCATTCAGTAGGCATCCTCTTACAGAGATGCATGCTGATGCTTTGTATCAGCTTGTTGACCTGAAAGGTGGCCTCGATAAACTCCCGACACCAGGCTTCCGAGCTGACCTAAACACCATGGATCTTATCCGATCATCGCAGAAGCTGAAGAGACCACATTTCCCTGTTTCTAATACATTTGATTCAATAATGGGAGAGCATAGCAGGGAACTGTATTTTGGTCACTCTTGCGACTTTGAGGCTGATGGCCCCGACGAGCGTTCCTTGGCAGAGATTGACCGCCTAACTCGGCTTGGACTGCCAGAAAAGATGCGAGAAGTCATGCTCGACATGCGTGTCTGGGCTAGCATCCTGGAAAAATACCAACACCGACAATTATCCAATCCTGATCTATCGCTCATCGGCTCCCACCGAGACCTCATCCAGCATCGTCTGCTTAGCACACTCCCAGAGCATGAAAAGTTTGGTTCAACAATGGCAATTGAATGGATTGAAGATGCAGAAGCTAGCTCACAGATCAACCTTGGCGAGCTCGTTCAGACAGGTCTACTCATCTTTTCCATCGGCGTTACTTTTCCCATCACTTACGACCACGCATTCCAAGTCACCGGCCAACACCTAAAAACACCAGCTGCAACGTGAGGCCCACCTCCTCATGGGTCTAGGCCTGCACGATCTTGTGCTGTGGCTTGGCATGCTTGTCGCAATGTGCGCTGAGCAGGTGGGCGATGGTGAGCTCGGTACTTGGTGTTCGGGGTTCTTGTGCCACGTTGAACGTGTGAGATGCAGGGGGCGTGGTGATAATGCTCCAAGACCTTGGCGGGAGGTCAGGGATCAGTCTTTGGCTTTGTTTTTGTGGTCTAGTGTGGCGTGTGATGGTGCAGGGGAGTCGATATGGGGGCAAGTCCAGGGGTTATTGAGTAGGCCAGTCGGAAGGAACACGGCGGTTATGTAGGTAGCTAATGTTACACAGGTCAAGGCAAGTCTTGAATGTTAAATACCCGTTGGTCCATGTGGCTGGCTCTCGTTACACGATCTGTGGTCCCTTCCCAGCCTCATCTGTTGTCTCAACGCCTACGCCTGGTATGAAAAGACACCCATACAGACCTGGCTATGACATGTCCTTTCCCTACATGACCAACAGCTAAGACACCCCATACCAAAAGGATCCCATTCCCTCGTCCATGACGAATCGACTGGGGTAGCGAGTGAATAACACCCAAGCCTGATCAGACTATACCATTTCGGGATATTACACTAGTGGGACAACATGCTGTCGCCTGCATAAGTTGGTCTCCACGCCCTGTCTTTGAAAAGTGACTTGCCAAGTGATGAGACAACAAACAAACGGGTTCTTTTTGTTATTCTTCCTTTTTCGGATTTACCGTAGGTGCCGAGCCTTACCCCTTTCTTCGTGTCGCGAATCCTCATCTTCCGGACGTTTCCTCTTGTCTCCGCTTCACGTTCAACCTCGCGCTTGAGATCGAGATCCTATCTCCATTGTTCGTAAAGCTTGACAAAGCATTCCCGGATTCCTAATTATCTGAGGGTTACTTTTTTTTTCCTTCACATCGAAAAGCAGCCCGAGCTAGCGAGGTCCAAATCAAGGGAACTGATTGTGTATAAATAGGCGTCATAGACTCGTAGCTTACAACTCTGAACAGCATACTTCAACTACTACACCTCTCTCTTCTCCTCTAAGTCTAGAAATTGTCTCAATTCTCTTCATCATGTCTCTAAACGACAAAGTCATCCTCATTACAGGCGGTTCCAAAGGCATCGGCAAAGCCATTGCTGAGCAAGCAGCCACCCAAGGCGCCAAAGTTATCATCAACTATTCCAGCGACAGCACCGCTGCGAATGACCTCGTCGAGAAAATTGGTTCTGAAAAGGCTCTGGCCGTTCAAGCTGATGTCTCGAGTGTCACTGAGATCGAGAAGCTGGTCAAGACAGCAGTCGATAGGTTCGGAAAGATTGACGTGCTTATTCCCAATGCTGCGGCTGCTCCCATGAATGATCTTGAGAGCACGACTGAAGAGGCGTTTGATCAATCGTTTAACATGAATGTCAAAGGACCTTACTTCCTAGTCCAGGTAAGAATCAAGTGAACGCCACGGCGGGCTTGCTAACACTCTTCAGAAAGCCATTCCGCATATGCCACGAGACGGACGAGTGATCCTACTCTCCAGTGGTGTTCTCCACCAATCTCAAGTCGCTCCCCGTTATCTGCTTTACGCCTCCACCAAGGGCTCCATTGAGCAAATGACACGAATCCTAGCCAAAGACCTTGGTGCAAAGTATGGTATCACGGTCAACGCCATTGCTCCGGGTCCTACAGCAACTGAGCTTTTCTTCAAGGGCAAATCTCAAGAACTCATTGATAGTATTGCAAATTTCAGCCCTTTGGGTCGTCTTGGTAGACCGGAGGAGATTGCAGGTTTGGCGGTGTTCCTCGCTGGACCGAGTAGCTCGTGGGTTTCTGGGCAGGTCATCGGGGCCAACGGAGGGTCCTTTGTGTAGTCAGTTAGATGGAGGAACGAATGGGGCAAAGGTTCATCCCCGTTGGCCACACTTCTCGTACGTCTCGTGTAAATTACCTGGCGAATCCCTCGCTTAAAGAAACAGAGTTGTGTCCTGCCTGTCTTTCCTCCCTGACTGCTCATATTACGTTCAAGTGGAATCAAGCCTAGAACATGCAATGGCATAGGCAAAAAATTTCCCCGTTGATTCTTTATCAAAGAGTGGGAAGCCGCAAGCATCAAGCATGCATTAATCTTGTATGTGCTGTAACCAGACCCGTCAGCACTAAAGCACAATCAGAGTAGCACAATCTCGATCGTCAATAGTGTATTGCCCTAATAGAGACAAGTCACGAAGCAAAAATGAAATGTTACAGTCGACATGCTGAATATTGCAACCCCAAGAGCCTCTGAGTACATATATAGGTGAGAGGGCGCATAGTCACTGAGGATATTGTTTCTCTACAAGTCAGTGAGATTCATCATGTCGACTACCATGAAGACCAATAATGAGGACGCAAAGTGGCACCTTGCCGAGGTTGTCAGCCCTCGTATCCCCAATCCAGTCTCTGTCTATGTCGCCAGGAATATCCCATACATCTCGAACCCAAACCGCTTCCAAAATGTCACCATCTATACTCCCCACTCTTTGACGTCCTCGGTCAACACTGAAGAAGTCATCACGGCCCTTCCTTCCATTGCTTCCTCTTCCAAGAGGCCCCGATGGCTCGTCCATATTCATGGTGGTGCTTGGAGAGATCCTCACCTGGACTCCTCGTCCATCGAAGCTGCGGTTGCCCACGCGTTTGCATCTGACAACCCAGATGCACCACTTTCGGCCATAATCTCCATCAACTATACCCTCTCCCCATTTCCTACGCATCCCACTCTGCCCTATGATCCGAAGAAGGGAGATGAACTAGATGCATCTCGCAGCGCAAGGCACCCGGGACATATCAAAGATGTTCTCCAAGCCTTCACTCTACTTCGCTCGCTCGGACTCAAAGACGACTCTTACCTTTTGTCGGGTCATAGTGCCGGCGCTTGCCTTGCATTCCAGGCGTCTCTGTTTGACGCGCAACACTGGGGTCCTGAGTTCGAAGGGATACCTCCACCTCCACGTCCCGCGGCTGTTCTTGGCTTGAACGGTCTCTATGACATTCCAGATCTTGTCAGTGGCTTAGGCGACTCGCATCAACATCTTCGGGACGTCTACGAGATCCTATTGGTACAAGCCTTTGGGGAGGACCAAGCCGCGTGGCCAGCGGCAAGTCCGGCAAGGTTCGATGTCAAAACGCTGACTGAAAGGGTTGTGGAAGGGAGGGTTGCACGTCTCGTTCTCCTTGATCAAAGTCCCGATGATCAACTCGTACCGATGTCCCAAGCAGACAAGATGGAGAAACTTTTGAAAGAGGTTCAGGGCATCAAAGTGGCCAGAGGCAACCGTTGTCAAGGCAGACACGCTGGTCCTTGGGAAGAAGGCTACATGATTTGGCAGAGCGTACAAGATGTCCTAGGGATGCTAGACAATGAAGGCTGAGTAGGGGCATTCTTATGCAGTCTCTCAAGCGAACATATTCTGATACGTCTTCATGAAACTATCGAATGCCGTGAATTTCATGTGTGCCAGGCCAAGTCTGTGGCAAGTGAGGCTATACCGAAGATCCATGAGGCGGCTGTGCGATGCAGTCAGACAACTCCGCCACAGTGGGGGCCAAATTAGAGGCCTCGCAGGCCTCATTAGGCAGCCACCCATTTCGAATAAAGAGAAGCAAAAAGTGCAGAATGTTTGTGTAAATTACATTCACGTGGACTCTTTCTTGGCATTCTCCAGCCATGGCTTCTTACACTTACAAACCAGTAACCACATCTCAGATCCGCCTCGTCACGGTCACTCAGCCTGCTGAGGACGACGGTCCACTTGAGGCGAGCCTTGAACATGTCGAACTGAACCCTGAGGATCCCATCAAATACACAGCACTTTCGTATTGTTGGGGTGATGCTACCAATCTTGTCGAATTACCGTGCGATGAAGGAGTTCTGAGAGTCACTCCTTCGTTGTATGAGGCACTTGGAGAGATCATCAAGTTTAGTCCTCACGAGGCCCTTTGGATTGATCAAATATGTATCAATCAAGATGACTTGGAAGAAAAGGCTGAGCAAGTTTCCAAAAATGAACATGATTTATGACAGTAAGTCCAACGCCATATATCTTGACGCTCAGCACATCATACTCACTATCCACAGAGGCAGAAACCGTCCTTGCATGGCTTGGACCAGCCATTGAGTCCACGCCTTTAGGCTTTGACTTTGTCAAAAAAGTGGGCGACATTGCCCTCCCCAAGGCCACAGACATGTTTCGATGGGATGCATACGCCGACGACGGAGAGCATGAGAAGACAAAGCTTGAGCGTGTTGAAGAATACACTCAAGAAAAAGTCTCTCGAGTTAGGCATCCCTTTCGACGACGAAACCTCATGGAACGCCTTTTCAGAATTCTTTGACCGGTCTTGGTTCCAACGAATGTGGACCGTACAAGAAATCATCCAAGCTCGCAAGGCTATTGTCGTTTGTGGGCCACACAGCCTTCCTTGGGAACATGTCAGTGCAGCAGCCAGGTGGTTCTGCCACAAGGCCAAAGCCATCCACAATAGGAACACTCGAAAGGTAGATGGCATGTGCCTCGTCACACAGATGGTTGCAATTCCATGGCGTTCCAAATCAGGCAGTGAATACATGCCTCAGCTGTTTGGCCAGAAGACGCGACCTACATGCAAGTGGGCATTACGAGACCTTCTCGAGCGCCTGCGACCTCGTCAAGCTCAGGACCCTCGAGACAAGGTATTCGCCCTAGTTGGCATCAGCGAAGAGGATCGACGCTTCTGGGGCGACAAGGGCGTACGCATCGACTACTCGCTCTCGGTCGAAGAGGTCTACGCCCAGGCAACTGAGGAGATCATCAAGTCAGAGTTCATGGATGGCCTAGACACTATTTGGTCCGCCCGACAGCGGAGTGAAGTACTAGGATGGCCAAGCTGGGTCCCCGATTGGAGAATGGAGACCGGGTATGGCTGTACCTGGGGTATCGGTGAGCCGTTCAAGGCAACTGAGGGCGACAAGGGCAAACACGTCTTTATTCCCACTGACGAACCCCTTACTCTAGCGGTTCAGGGGAAAATCATAGGCCGTGTCACATATAGAAGTCAGTACCGCCATTTCGGAGAGCTTTTCCAAAACAATCGACTTCGAGAGGTATATAACGACTGTATGGATCGGCTCAAATCATACCCAACCGGAGAACAAGTTGAAACTGCTTTCGGTCTTACACTCATTGGCGGTCTTCCATGGACAGAAGCGTTGGAAAAGAAGAACATGACAACAGAGACATATACGAAAAAGTATATGGAGTTTTACGACGTGACGCAAATGACGAGAGACACGCCGGAAGAGGAAGCTGCCCGTGATGAAATACTACAGACGTTCTACAAGCTTGGGTTTGACTTGAGCTGGATACGACAAGTTCTGGACGCTTACTGTGAGCGAAGGTTCTTCGTCACTGATAGTGGTCACATGGGACTGGGTCATCATGATATTTTGGAAGGGGATCTGATTGTGGCTGTTGTTGGTCTTAGGTGGCCTTGCGTGTTAAGACCAAAGAGTGAGAACCATGAGGGCGGTTTCGAGTTTATCGGGTAAGTTCCAGCACGATTCTTTCTCCTGTTGGGGTTCGAACAAGGCTAACAAGACATCTAGGGAGGCGTACTGTCATGGCTTGATGAATGGTGAGGCGATTCAGGAGCTTCCTAAGGATGAGGAGGACAATTATGTTGGCCAGATTTTCCTTCTCAAGTAAAATGTCAATGATAGAATCAACGATGAGATCTCTGGTTTTGACAAGCTGGTCTTGACCCCTTGACTATCTGTGTGCTCATTACCACAACTCTATAGCACATATCCAGCGGGGAGTTCATGTGACAGATTGCGTGAGTTAGGCTTTGATATTGGAAGAGAGTGCATTCTCGGACATTTGTATCTCTTACTTGACAACGCTACTCTCCAAAAATGCGTAAAAAAAAAAACTCTAGTCAACCCCCTTGAAACAACGCCTACTCTTGTGATGCAACATAATCCACCGCTATAACTCCTCCCATCTACAACTTACGGCCCCAAAGAACCCTGATCCTAAAGTAAGGGTGGTTTCTTCGGTCACGAATCTCACGGCGGAACTGCGAGATGTAGACGTAAAACTTCTCCCTAGACCAACCCAGGGCATTGGCGACAAAGGTCAACAGACCCTCGGTGTCCTGAGTGGCAAAGAGTTGTCCGAACTGGCCCATCTCCTTGAGTTTAGGGTCCTTTGCCCATGGGCTGATAGGGCACTTGAAGATATGTCAGTAAAATGCGGGCACATTTAGCAAGCCGTTCTTACCTTGTAGTTCCACTCCTCAATGTCAACGAACCCAGCCTCCTCCATAGCCTTTCTCTGCAGGTTATCGGCAAGAACAGTAAAGCTTCGACCGCTTGACTTTGATCCCTCAATAAAGATCTTATCCCACTGTCCCATGGCCGACTCGGGTGTAACTGTTCCATCGTCACTCTCAATAGTAGGTGAAGCTTCAAAGCTTTCGAGCCAGCCGCCTGACTTGAGAGTCTTGTGTGCTTGCTTAAACAGCTCATTCCAGTCGGGGATAGTACCGACTAAATATCGGATGTGAACGTAGTCAAAGGTTCCGGGGGTAAAGGTCCATTCTTGGGTACAGTCGTCTATTTCGCTAGTGGCGGGTGTCAGAGAGGGCTCCTTGGAGACTGTAGATTGACTAACAATTTCAAGTTTGGGGGAATCCAAGAAGGCTGGATTGGTGAGATATCGGTGCCGATAACTTCGCAGCCAGGAAACTCGTCGGCAAAGTCACTGTATTTATTATCAGCTCCATTTTGTGAGGTCAGGCAGACTCTTTCACTCACATCGCCCAGATGCCTATTTACAGGTTAGCTTCAATCAACTGTCATATACATTATGGGGATTTCTTACCAGTTCCGCATCCAATATCAAGAGCTTTCTGCATCCAGCGTTAGTGACGAGTAACTCATCTCCATCGGCCGACTTGCCTCGATATCCTTCTCAAGAGGCGCTAGGTAAAGTCGACCATCTTGAGCAAGGGTCCACATGTGGTGGCTTCACCATGTCAGTAATTTCAACTCAATGAGGATGCAACTCATCTCACATGATATCCATGGCCTCGCTTTGCTTTTCATCATTAGATCCCCTGGGCGCTATCAGTAATACATTCGAACATGACTTTCTTTGGCACAAACCAATAAAACGCATTTCCTCTCTCGCTGTGATACGTCCTCCCCTGAATAGTCCTGTACTGCAAAATACTGGACGTAATCGAGGCGGTGGAGCTCTCAGCATCCGGTCCCAAAGCAGAGTCACCATCGCTCTCCGAAATATCATCATCCGCCTCGATGACCTGCTCAGGAACAGGCTCAGACACGGGCGACGAGCGACCCTTGGGACTACTTCCAGGACCTTTTGGGCTACTCATTTTGACAATAAAGAGGGAATTTTTGAAAAAGAGCACAATACTCTTTCTCCGGGCTTGGGCGCTTAAGAGATTTTATTAAGTCGTGTTAGAAGCGGGGGAGACTCTGGTGTGAGACAAGACCAGGACTGGGGAAAACGTATGTTGTCATGATTTTATTGGCTTCATCGACCGAAAATATCACTTGTTTTCTGCATAAAGGCGGACCCCGGGCCGTCGCCCGTTTCGTGTCAGAGTTGCAGAACTAGTAACTGATAGTCGGCATATGAGACAGGGTTTAAAGGGAGCGGGGAGGGGGTTGGGGGTTCGTAGTTGGTCTATAGCAGAGCCATTTAAATAGCTTTCACTCGGTGCTACTCTGGCTGAATGACCTCTGTAGCAGTGAAATCACTCGTGGGCCGTTTGACTGTGGGGAGGTTGCACCACTCAAAAGCAGGGGACAAGAGGTAACAACCAACAAAGACCCTGTCTCTAACGAATTCCTCGTATCTCTTCCGGTCCAATCGTTTGTATAGTTTCTCCCGATTCACGTTGCATACCCCCACAGCGACGACACACACACACACAAGTCTGTGCCCTGCCGGCGCCTCGAGCTCCTCTTTGAGGCCTGGGTTGAGAGAATCTTGAGTGGGGATGCATTAGCCAAAGTTAAATCTCTCATGAATTATGTCGATCATTTCTGCATTCTTGCTTTTGCACATGAATTCTTCTTTTAGGCGCCTCGGCTGTTGAAGATGGTCTTGCGTCTAGAAGAGTTAGGGACTTTGAGGGTTGAGACTTGGCGATGGGTGGTACGTCATTCAAGCGACGCGTGTTGAGGTACGAGTGAAGGGGTTTTATAAGACCAGGACCAGGTGCTCGCTATCGATATTTACATGGGAGACGACTCAGTTTGACCAACATGACCTTTCCGACTGGTCTAACCAGCACCAACCGCGGTTCCGAGATCTCGTCGAAGATCACAATAGCACAGCCACTCTAATCGATCCTTGCGCTCATCGCTCCGAAGCTAGCGCAGCGTTTTCGCATTTACGCGTATCGCCTACATCTAGGTTGGGGAGACATCATGTCGTCGCGTTGATGTTCCGTCGTCGCGATGTTGGATCGAATTGTTACGCTTTCGCGGTAATCATAGTCCAGTCAGTTGCAAGATGAGGTGGCAGCGACACACTACAACACACACCAGGAGCCAAGGACGCGCATATGTAAACTCCATCCCGGAGTACATGTCTTGTTTTTGGTTGCCAGTTGCTGATTAGTCTAAGGTACTATTATTACAATCGTCTTTTTCCTCCGCGCCGAAATATTTTTCGCCATCACCCTCTAGTCCGCACGCTGTCGCTTGCGAGACTCTCCGTTGCCGTTGGTGACCTCACCCTGGGCGGCAAAGTACTCCAGGCTGCCCTTGGGGTCGGCCTTCATGGTCTTGCCACCCTCCTGCCAGCCAGCGGGGCAAACCTCGCCATGCTCCTCGGTGAACTGGAAGGCCTTGACGAGGCGGATGGTCTCTTCGACGTCGCGACCGACGGGAAGATCGTTGACGGTGATCTGTCGGAGGATACCCTTGGGGTCGATGATGAAGAGACCACGCAGGGCGACACCCTCGTCCTCGATCAGGACGCCGTAGGAGCGAGAGATCTTGTGGGACTTGTCGGCGACGAGGGGGAGCTCCAGGTCGGGACCGAGACCACCCTGCTTGCGAGGCTTCTCGACCCAAGCGAGATGGGTGAAGTGGGAGTCGGTCGAAACACCAAGGACGGTGGTGTTGATAGCGCGGAAACGCTCAAGCGCGTTGTTGTACTGGATGATCTCGGTCGGGCAGACAAAGGTAAAGTCCATGGGGTAGAAGAGGAGGACGACCCTATGAGGATGAAGCGGTTAGTCGCGATTGAACTCGTGATGGGCGCCAATCTAGCCGTGTTGAGGCGATTGCCGGCCGCGATGGAGACGGCGCACTCACCATTGTCCCTTGAACTCGGACAGCGAGATGTCCTTGAACTCGCCACCAGGGTAGAGAGTGGTGGCAGTAAAGTCGGGGGCAGGGCGCTGAACAAAGGCGGTAGACATTTTTGATGATTGGTGACGCGTAGAGGATCGTAGAGATGGGTTGATTGATGGATGGGATGGTTGATTGTTGATGATGAAGAAAGGGAAGAAAAATTTGTTTGCTCGTGTTACAGAGAGTCGTAAATCCCCTGGCAACACTTTACGAGTGGGCCCTTTTCTTATCAGGGGCCCCCGCGGAAAGGGGTGGAATCACACAGTCTAGCGCCATATTGCTTTTGCGATTGCCTCAGGAACGAGTATTGGTATTTGCGAAGAGTACAATCTTGGTGTCTCTTTAACTCACAAGAATGGCAATTCAAGTGATTGATGATCTTTATCTCGAAAACCCCCCATTGTTCTCTCGATTGACGTTGAAATTTGAGTTGCCGTGATCTTTTTGTTCCTACTACAATGACGCAATTCGCGGACCCTGAAACACGAGATCACGCGAAATCACGTGGTAGAACCCACATCGCGCCAATGCTTCTGCCTGAGGCACATGCAATTTAGGACATCAAGGTGCGCAAAGAGAATGCTCCGAATACCCTACACCTGCGAGTTAATTTGGGTTTCTTGCTTGGATGGCATGCATCTTCGGAGTTAATGATAGCCTATCGCATTGGCTGATTTAATTGTAATAGGAAACTCTTTTTAAACATTACCTAGCCCCCGTAACACTCGCTTAATTCGTTGCTACCTCTGTCGTCAGCTTCTTTGGTAGTCGATTTGTATTCTTGATGATTCTGTTCAAATCGTTAAGTATCAACTCTGGGCTCAACGCACAACTTCGCAAGGCAACATGTCCCTTTACTTTAGTTGTCATGATTCCTGCAATGTTGTTGGAGATAGGTTCCTTTGAGATCTCAACGTTGCGCTCCTTAAGCTCGTCCTCGGTCCTGCGCTTTGGCGCATACCGGAAAGTGATGACATCCACACTCGCGGGGCTCATGATTTCCCAGTCTAGCAACGGTTGCAACTCTTTCTCTGCTCTCTCTGCCAACTTGAAACCGTGATCTATCATTCGGCCAAGTCTATCAACACCGATGACGCGCAGTGTGAACCACAGCTTTATCGCCCGAGACGAAGGACGCGTGGGTTCCATGCTACAGTTCCAAAAGCTGGGGATGTCTTCGTCCTGCAAAGCAACACCATCTCGAAGATAATTTCCCTCATTCACGAGGCTCCTTACAAGACTGGCCCTATCCTTATCTTGAAGAGGCTGTAGTTGTGGCTTGACACTATGGAAGAGTGGGTGCTAAAGGGCGCCGATAGATCAGCTATGCGAAGGCATCTCAAGGGGAATTTCACATCCAATCACTAAATGAGGCTCATGTCAAAGGATTGTAGTAATATTAGACCTATCAACGGCCCTAGTCCTCCATGTACACCGGTGCACAAAAACAATTTAACCCGTTCACTCCATCCCGGTCAAGTAGGTCAGAAGGGGCCAGGAAAAACCGGCGAGCGAATCAAAAACCTGACTCTCTGCCTCTAGACTCAGAAACACCAGCACTGTCTTCTCCTATCCCCACTTCCCTATTGGTTCACGCCATTGCGGGTAGCCCAGTTCTCATCGCTCTGGCTGAGGACGCTGTAGGAAACGTTGAGGACATCGGGCTTGCGCTGGTAGTAGACCTTGAGTTGATACTCTGTCTTGTAGACGGGATCATGATCGCAGTTGCCGTCAGATACCTTGGTGCGGATGGTGACGACGTTGGCAGTCAGACCGCTGGTCGCAGCAATGTCGGTGGACTGCTGGTTGAAGACTTGACCTTCATACCAATCTCCATCACCGGTGCGGCGAATCTCGCGGACAGTGAGACTATTCTGGTGAACATAGTAGACGCGAACCTGTGCGGGACTTAGTGATTTATGACCAGATGATTGCCGGATGGAGTTTTGCTCACCTCGTCCTGGTCAGTGTGGGGGTTCTTGTAGGCAACGGCGGCGAGATTGGGCAGGCCGGAGTTGACAAAGATGGGGTTTCCGCTGATCTTCAGGTTTTCAGTGTTGTACTGCCTGCCCCTTTTCTCATCAGGGTTCTTGCTGGACCAGAAGCTGATCTTGCGGCGATCACCGTCTTCAGTGATGTGGAAGACAATGTCCTGGTTCGCGACCGGGGTGACAACAGCCGTAACGTCCTAGCGGAAAGGTTTAGTAATGAAGAGCAGGATAGATAGAAGGCAAAAGGGAATACCTGAAGAGGGTCAGTCATTTTGGATGAGGATGGGCTTGTTGAAGTGGGAGTAGTTGGTTGGGAAGTTGATTGAGAAGTTGGTTGGGATGCTGGTTGAGTGAAGTGATTGTGAACTGTTCGTATGAGTTTGTGAAGGGGATCCGTGAGACCTTTTATAATGCTCCCGGAGTCTGTGGAGCCAGCAGAGTCTGCTTTGGGCTCATGATGGAGATGGTTCAGAAGCGAAGCACCTCGGAAGGGGATGACGAGACGGATCGTCACGACGACCAGGATCAAGCAGCTCATGCACAGGATGCAGCACAGGAGTAGTGAGGTAGACAGGAGCAGATGCGCAACTGATGGCTCTATTGCCCACGTAGGCGTTATTGCAAGCATCTTGCTGGTTTCTTTGGCAGGGTCAAAAGTGGCCGTGTTCATCTGGTTGGGGATGATTCGAGGAGAGAGTATCTCGGTGTTGCTTTGCAGAGTTGTTGCATTGGTCAAACACTGGAGTGGACCTGTTGTTATCGAGTGATGCAAACTGCATCCGGCGTCTTCATCGAGACTTTGCATGTCTTGAACTTCAGCTCTCCGCTGTCACGTTCCAGATCGACATGGACCTCAGCTCGCCACGATACTATGCCATGCCATGCACCAAGTTGATACATTCACGGATGTCAGTGATTGTGATGATGAACTCACAGGTAGCCACGCTACTCTGCCGTCTACTGAGTTCTTCCAACCAGGAGCTGTAGATGCTCACGACTCATCACATAGTCCCCAGTCTCTACGGTGAGCTAGGACTCGCGTCGAATAGTTCTTCGATGCGAGTAGAGGAAATGGGACAACTTCAGCCAGCCATTGCTATCGTTTACCCGATTTACGTAACTTGAAAATTGCCGAGGTACAAGTCAACCGGTCGATCACGGAGTCACATCATACAATACAAGCACCTATTCTGGAAAGGAGAAACAAATCGTGGCTGGCTACGATCAACACTTTCAAGCATGACGAAATTTCTATTGACCGAGAGGAGCCTTCACGAACAGAATATGACGGCGCTTAAGCATCCCACTTATGATGATTCAGAAGCTGGACAGCTTGGGACATGCCCGGCCTCGGCCTCCATAGCCCCTATATGGAAGAACTCCGACGTTCTCAGGTCGCCACATGTATAAATGTCTCGGTTTGGCAAGAATCTTGGCGTTTCACGCTTTAGCGAGCTTCTTCTCGCCCGAGGTTGAGCAAGTTTAAGGGGGCGGTTGATTAGTGGAGGTAAACATCACGGTTCAGCAGAGTTTTCACCGATAAACTTGAAGGGAATGGCTCTTCCTAGAGCCAATATGGTCGTCTAGGTGTTCCTACAAGTCTTTAACGCAAAATCTGTCCGTCTTAGATCTGGTAAGAAACAAGGACAGATCGACGGTAGGACTGCACAGACTGGTCACCGTTGGACGCCACTCGGTGAGAGCTTAGCCGGCGTGGAAGCGCGCTGATCATGTACCTCACAGTATGGTCAGGGTCAATTATC
Organism: Fusarium oligoseptatum; assembly: GCA_003946995.1. Classification (NCBI taxonomy): domain Eukaryota; kingdom Fungi; phylum Ascomycota; class Sordariomycetes; order Hypocreales; family Nectriaceae; genus Fusarium; species Fusarium oligoseptatum. The sequence goes on along the minus strand of NKCK01000080.1, from coordinate 95,251 downwards.
AAGAGTTCACATCATGCATGGGATGGATGAAAGGGGATTTGCTAGCCTCCTGTAGAGACTTTTGCGTTTGGGGTGGCCGTCGATCAGTCTAGGAACACCCCGCTGATGGATTGGGTAAAGGAATTCTTCGTTAACCCCTGAGCTCTTCATGGGATCGCCCATTCTTGGATGCAGATGGCGTGACCATGTTGCCATCCTGTAAGATCCTGTAGAGAAACTTGATTTAGCCTCCCGTACCCTTAGAGTAAGGGTAACCTCTGACGACAATTCGGATTTCAGAGACATGCAGCAGACTAAAGGCACCTCGCTCAGCCAAAAAGGAAAGTCGCCTCGGTGAGTCCAAGAACTCCACTGTTCCCTGAAAGCAAAAGGTTCCGGACTGTGGCGTGCGCCTCAACGGTCAGTCCGGTCTGGATCATCTTACCCCACAAAGTCTCGGTACTGGGTGCCAACGCGAACGTGGATCGATCTAGAACATGTTGACAATCTGTCACTTGGTAATGGAAAGTATTGATAGGTTATGACTTGGCTGTAGTGGTTATGCTGGGCGCTTAACCCCACGATTTAACCCCGATGGTACGACATTGGGACTGCCAGCCAGGTACATGGCCCAGTCACCTTCCACGCCACGTCTTTTCAACTGAGACAATAGCAGTTTGGAGTTTAGCGCGAGGTGATGATGCAAACTTCAGTCCGAATGGTCCAGCAGGCACCCTTGCGCCATGCAGTGGCCCGTACTGTGCAGTAGTGGATCTGGGAAGCCTTGATGAGGGAATAAGGCGCCCTGCCTGGCTGATCTGATTAGGCTGATTGAGTTTCTGGGACTTTTGACATTTGAGATGCGGGGAGCAAGTTCTAGTTGAGGTGACTACCGAGAGATAGACTATTAAGAGTGGGAATGGAGTCTCTGGCCAATCTGGCAATGGAAGAGGGCTGTGAACTTGCTCTTCTTGAGCCACAAATGTGTGATGTGCTCATGTGTCCGTAAGCACCTGATTCCACAGCGCGCTGACATGAAACAAGCGCTTGAACTCCGTCATCGGACCCCGGAGTAGAGGCGTGCATTCTTGTGGCGAGCTGAGTACCTCTCTTAAGGCATAAGATGCGAGGCACACTTCTTGTCCCCAACCCCCTTCATGTCGGCAAACGCAGGTCCGAGCAGCAAACTCTTCGACGGGTGACAGGTCTCTTTATGGCTGATTTGTCTAGGGCTGAAAAACGGTGATTGTTGCCGAGTAGGAGTCCAGTTCGGCCGGTTTAATGCCTGCACGGAACGGGCTGGGCGGGCCGCACCCTGCATCCCGTAGGAACTGCCGCCGCTTGTGGCATCCCTGCAGGAGCTGACGTTCCGAAGGGGGAGAACGAGACTCGCACGGTTTACCGGTCAATAAGCTGGTATTGGCCTGTGATACGGTCTGAAATGACGTTGCCTGTTGGGGCGAAAACGGGATGGTGAGAGGTAGAATGGGTTGAGTGTTGAACGTTGAGGGCTGATCACGATGTAGACCATTGGTGGCCTCGGTTCTGCGAAAAAAAACCTGGCGTGTCTTGTTTCCTCCGTGGATGTGTAGATCATTGCTTCGCTTGGGTTTGGAGGGAGCTGAGACGTCCCAAAATAGCCGAGGATCGTCATACTTGAGATTTACCCGTCCGAGCTGGGCAAGACCGTTGCATTCGAGATTTGAGTGCTCCGTATTCGGCTCGTTCATGTCATTTTCGTCTTTCCGCGGAAGGAGTTGCTCCGTTGGATGTATCTGTCCACTTGGGCATTGTTTCCTAGGACCAAGATTGTCGTGCTATGGCCTGCAAACTCCTCACACTGTGGCCTGCTTAGCTAGGTACCTCCGTCAGGACCAAGGGCGAAGCGCCTGGTGATTGATAGGTACAATTAATGATGTCATTCTCAGGTCAATTGCAAGATATGGTGGTAAAGACTGGAGTAGTGGTGGCTGTAGATATGTGGCATTGCCTTTAATGGTGTGCGAATGATGGTGTCTTTACTACTGTACCCAATACCCCGTCACTGGAGAGAAGCATGATACAGCAAGTGATTAGAATTTTGAAGTGCGTGACAAAATAACCGTGGCTGGTGGCTATGAAATTCGTAGGGTAACGCAACCGAGGACAGCGAGGTAGGATGATCAAGGTTAAGCAAGGTAGAAGGTTACGAGAGATTTCGCAACAGTGACCACAATCTATTAGAAAAATTCGTTCTTCTTAAATCAGATGCTATCAGATCCAAAATTACTCGCGCCGCCCCCTACCCTGGATATTGCGTCCAGCTCCGGGGCATTCGTTTGAGGGGACACGTGCTCTTTCACGTGATCAACCTCGACGGTGGTATGTAGGCTACCCTAACTCACCCGTCTCTAGATAAATCTTCTAAAACCTCGATGCTATTAATAATTGTTTCAATTAGCTAGTAGTGAGCAAACGTACTCAACCTTGCATAATTCCTGGTCAAATTGGATGTGGCTGAATGCAGAGCTTTGTCTTGCCATGTGGCGTCCAACCACGAAAAGCAATCCATGCTTGACCCAACCTCGACAAAGGAGCCTTGATGATTGCTCGACTCTGATTTGCGAGTCAAACGACCTCATTCTCGTCCCTCTACTTCTTGATATATATTGTCAATTACTTACCGCCATAAGCATTTCGAAACTTGGACCAATCTAGTCACGACGACTTGCTGTGTAAAGCACCGCCATATCGTCTTTGCAAGACGGCATTTGCAAGCTGACAATGGTTGATACCGGATCTTCAATGAACAAGCCAACTAAAAGCTTCTGGCAATCTTAACAACATCCATTGGCCAGTCAACGGCCCACCTAATCATCAGGTCTTGAGCGAAAATACTCATCTGACTAGCGGACTTTCTGGCTCAGTTATCCCATCGAGGGCCGGGCTTCAATTATAATTCCAACACATCCTAGCATTGTATCCTAATGTAGTGGGTGGGGGGATTGCGACACTTTAAGTAGTACGGCATTTTATCTTCGTGAAGTTGAATATTAACTAAGAGTTCTAGTTCACGACGAAAGACATCGCCTCCACATCATAACCTTACACAGCCCCTAGCCGCACCGCTTAAGCGGGAACACACTGGGAGTAGTAGTCGTTGTGCTTGATGCACTTAAGACCAGAAGCGCAAGCCGTAGAACCAGTCCAGTTGTTTCCACCGCACTGGCCGTACGCAGAAATGGTAACACCAGAAGAGCCAGAGGAGGCGGAAGTGGCAGTAGGCTTGACGGCGGCGGTGGTCTTGACAGCAGCCTTAGTGGTGGTAGTAGTAGCCTTGGTGGCAGCAGCCTTTGTGGTAGTGGCCTTGGCGGTGGCAGAGGCCTTGGTGCTGGAGACGGGGGAAGCAGAGTTGCTGCTGCTGCTGCTGCTGCCGGTGGCCCAGCCGTTCTTCTGAGAGAGGTAGTACCACCAGTTGCGGTACATCCAGCCGTCAAAGTCGGTGATGGTCATAGAGGAACCGGCAAGCATGATGAAGTTGGTAACTCCAGTAGGGGTCCAGTCGTAGAAGTCATCCAATCCAAAGGTGTGGCCCTACAGAACTCGTTAGTACAAGGTCATGCAGTAACTTGGAAGACCATACCATCTCGTGCAGAAGAATGTGGACAGAGTCAGAGTCGAGGTTGTTCAGCATGTACTCGGTTCCAACCTGCTGTCCCCAAGACCATCCGAAACCGCCCTCAAGACCGTCAGTCAGCCACAGAGAGTGGTCAAAGTGATGGTCAGCGCCAGCCTTGCAGCCGCTGTAGTCACCATCGAGGTGAGCATCACGGGCGCATCCGATATCACACATGGGGACACCGTCGGCATCGAGGCCAGTGTAGATGTCGAGACCATCAGTCGAGCCCTGGAGAAGGCTCTTGTCCTTGACAGCCCAGCCAACGACGTTGACCTTGACGTTGTCGTAGGGGAAGCCGTTGTAGCCATAGAGCCACTTGAACCACTTTTGGTACTGCTCGTTGTACTTGCTGGCGATCTTGGTTCGCTGGGCAGCAGTCACGGACTTGCTGGAGTCCCATCGAACACAGATGTTGAGGAAACTAGTAATACGTCAGTGACTATCCTCCAAGCACCTGGAGTGTCAGACAATACCCCTTGTTGGCCATGATCTGGTGGAAACCCCAGTTCACGTTGTCATCAACGCCCTTGGTTCCGTAGGTAGACTCATAGTGCTTCCAGACTTCCTCAAGAGGAGTCTTCAGATCAGAAGGCGGGTTCCAGCCCGACTGGCGCTTGACAGGACGGTTGTTGGCGTGTTCAGGAAAGGTGCGCTTAGACTGAGGAAGACTCTCAAGGTTCTTCCAGACGGAAGGATCGAGATCGGACTGGGCGGCAGTCGAGGCGACAAGGCCGGCGAGGACGGTGGAGAAGGTAGAGACACGCATATTGGCAAGGTGGATATGAGTTTATGAAAGAGTGAATAAGAAGTATAGTGAATGTACAAAATTAGAATAAAAAAAACTCCGACCTTGGCAGAGTGAACGAATGAAGATGCTTGAGCTGAGACAAAAAAGAACAAGCTTAAGGCCTATAAGCTCTCGTTATATATATCAAGCAGTACGATACAATCCGAGGAGATGCGCGGAAAACTGCCACTGTTTCAGAGTGAACAGGAGAGACGGTGGATCGTCAATAAATTAAGGACGAACCGCTGTGTCGGAAGTCGATCGTCAAGGGGTGGAAAAATATTCCCCGGTCTAGACCCTGGGCCATGACAAGGTTCCATCAGGCGCCTCAACTCGTGTTTCTCTGAACATCCCCTGGTAGGCTTATCCCTTGATCGGGAATTGGCGAAAAGATCGGACGAAAGACTGGTTGTGATTGGGGGAACCGTAGTCTGTGTTTTGGCGTCAAACGACGGGATTATTCGACGGGTCGACAAACGTTCTTTAAAGTCTTGGCATCGTCCCAAGTCTTCGTAAAAAGCGCTCCCTGCCGGCGCCCTAGTGTAATGATAGATTGCGTTTCATTCAGACCGGTCTCGAACCAGTGCCGCCCTGCCGGCTTGGAGCGCTAGGTTGAGAGCTCTTATTCTATGCCAAGAGCTCAAAGATGCTGGTCTGTTGCATAACATTGTATCGATGATCATGCTGACACTTCTCGAAGGCTCGGAAGACACTAGGTTCACATGGAAGACATGTAGGTTCGAAATTACCACCGAGGTACCTAATATTCAAGGATATTTATTGTATACCTACGTTGGGAGCAATTAATCCCCTAACCGAAAGGCCTGGATATTTGACTCCTTGTTCCAACACTTCGAAAGAGTGTTTCCCAGCCGGAATCTCTCCTGAAATATGCAGAGTTGTCACTGCTAAAGTATCCGGAGTTGCGGTCGGAAGAAAAGCCACGTCGCATGTAAGACCATCAGTCGCGACAACGAGGCTTTGCTCCTGCTCGCAAGAACCGGTGTACTCGATAGCCAATGTCAACCCTCTAGTCGTTCCCCGGGTCTCAAAAAGTAACCTTGGAAGTGATAGAGGCGCCGTCCCCGTTCTTGTCAAGTCCATACGTGGTAGATGGCATGGAGCTTCTGGTCTCGCCTGTTGCAACATCGAGAATAAAGCTGTCGACATTCTCTAACGCGACAGTCCGATCCTTGATGCTGAGTGGTAGCCACACGTATGTGCTACGTGGGAGCGGAGGGTATTCCCAGCGGTCTCCCATGTACAACACGGATGACCCCAAATCTAGAACAAAGGTGACCTGCGAGCCGTATGTGGCGGTTCCTGCCTCGGCAAAGAGCTTCCAAGGTTCCCAAGGTCCAGTCAATGAAGTTGAGGTCGTGTACATGTTGTCGTTGAGCTCCCATGCTGCCAATAGATATTAGAAACAGACCCATGTACGAAGGAAATAATTACTCACCAGTGAGCTGAGATGCAAACAAGTAGTAGACGCCGTTCCGCTTGATCATGGCTGGGCTCTCTAGGTGCTCTGGGAATAGGTGAAGCATCTTAGTGGCAGAAAGATAGTCGTTAGACAGCTCGTAAAAGCGAAGTCCATCGGGACGCTGGCACTTCATGTCAGCAGGTGTCAATTGGGCCCCCGAGAGATACCTCACATCTTCACTCACAAGGTAAGCCTTATCATCGTCGTGGACAAAAACACCAATGTCACGGCTCTCAAAACCCAAAGCCCGGAAGCTTCCCCTGTCCTGAAAAACGACCAGTGACGGTATCACAAGTTGCAACACCAACTTTGGCATCTTTATACTCCTGGTCCTCAATATGCATCCACATAACATATTGCTTGGTAAATTTGTTGTAGATGACCTTTGGTCGTTCCACGAGACGACCAGGGCCCAAATCACATGACCCCTAGCGGCTCAAAAACAGGACCTTCATACTTCCACTGAACAAGATCAGTATGTTCTGAAAGCATGTTCCCTCCGTCTTGTCCTCGCCATGCCAGTACCATGTGTCTCCGACTTTCAGGAAACCTCCGCCATAGGCCTAGATGTGGCGCCCGTTGCTGGCAGTCCAAGTAGCTCCTAACAAAGTTTGGATGTCAGAGATGGCTTTCGCCGAGGGGATTAACGTGATACTACTTACCTGGGAAAACTTGTATGTTAGTTCTTTGAGTCATACTGAATGTTGACCTCTAAAGTGACTTTGGTATTATAGAGAAGCAATATTGAAGTAACTACTTGCCTTGATTACCTATTTCTAACTAGACTTTGCACGAACACATTCTCTGGCTGAATCTTGATACCTTTCGGGTAAGCTTGGGCCGAGAAGAGGGGGTATATGCAGACTTGAATGCTTGTGAAATTTACGGACTCGATGCGTAAATGCGGTCCTAGATGCTTGACGATGGTCAGATGAGCTGCATGATGTACTTCGCTCTGACTTTCACCGACAGCGGCAAGTGGCCTATTTGGTGGTGGTTGTGGCGGTTGAATGGGTTCGCTTGTAGGAACTGGGGGCCTGTCTCTGTTGGAAGGTTGAATCGACTACATATTTCTGGCTAAATAGGCTAAATATGAGCCCGTGAGTGAGCATAGTCCATGAACGATACTGGAGGGTTTAGCTGGGGGTAATCCATGCCGAGTAGCTGCTCGGCGCACAAGGACTTGCGTCTTGGTCCCGATACATCTTGAGCGTGCGGACTACCTGAATAGGTACCTTTTGCTTAATAGTTAGACTGGCTTAGATTGAGATGAGTGCTTAGACAGATGAGCTCTCTTCGAAAACACAAAGCAATGACATATTATCATTATGTTTTGTTGCCCTATGACAGAGTAGCATTTGGCCTGAGGGACCGTTCGATGATATCGATCTATGACCTTTTGTATTTCGCCTAGGCTAGATCAACTCTTCTCACTCTGGCTAAAGGAATAGTGAGGATCATGGAACTCATAGGAACCAGACCCAATCTCAAAGGTTTCACCTCCACCTGGCATAACCACCCGAGCCTTTGAATTGGGAGGAATAGATACCTTCAAGTGAAATCCCTTCCTCCCAGGCGCCTGTTCCTCTCCTTCTATCCACCACTGCACATCAATAGTTCCATATCCACTTACGTATCTTGTCTCCGCACTCGCAACATTTCCTCCTGGCACTGGTGCAACCATCACTTCTTTCCACCCCGGACACCCTTGTCTCAACCCACCAATGGTGCCGTGTATCCAGTCTGCCACGGATCCGAACGCGTAATGATTGAAGCTCGTCATTCCACAGCCGTTGACACTCCCATCTGGCAAGAGGCTATCCCATCTTTCCCATGTTGTAGTTGCTCCTTGAACGACCTGGTACAACCAAGAGGGCACTCGGGTTTGTAGTAGCATCTTGTAGAAATCTTCTGTGGCGCCCACCTTACGTAGAGTGTGGCCGAGTGTCCATGTCCCCGCGAACCCGGTTCCGACGAGGTATTCATTCTTGACAATGATCTCGCGGAGGGCGTCTGCTGCCTTCTTGCGGTGACATTCATCGACTAAGATGTCAAAGTATAGCATCAAAGAGTAAGCTGTTTGTGTTCGATCGCGAGGTTCCCCGTCCGTCAGCCAGGTATCCGCAAAGGCTTGACGCAACTTGACGGCCTGCTCCTCATACTTGCTGACCTGATCTATCTTGTTCAAGCTTCTTGACATTCTTGCGACAAGATGTGTCATGCCGATCAAGTAAGCATCTGCAACGAAGTGTTTGTCCGTGGTAGCTGCCCCAGCATCTGACTCAGGAGCCAAAGGATCTAGCCAGTCACCCCATTGGTAGCCTTGTTTGTTCCAAAGACCCGATGCCTCTCGATCGACACCCAAATCGAGCCAAGCTTGTACCTGTTTATACTGCTCTTCCAACATGTCCAAGTCCCCGTAAGCTTGCCAGGCCTGCCAAGGGCCTGCGACAGCGACGTCTCCCCAGATAGCTGTAGGAACTAGTGGCCAGTTACCTTCGACTAGTCGATCAGGCGCCGTGATGGGAACATAATGAGGGACGTTCATGGATCCATCTCTTTGCATCTCGGCCCAAACATCTCGGTGCCAGCCTCTCCAGAAGCCTGAGCAGTCATGCAAGAAGTTTGCCGTGGCGGCAAAGGCCGTAACATCGCCTGTCCACCCCATTCGTTCGTCACGCTGAGGACAGTCGGTCGGTATAGAGACAAAGTTTCCCTTCATCGACCAGCGAACATTGCTGTGGAATTGGTTGAGAAGTGGGTTACTGCAATGGAACCAGCCAGTTTGCTCCAAGTCGGAATGGACCACGACGGCAGTGGCAGAAGTATCGTTGAACGGGTCTTTTTCTGGCCAGCCATCAATCTGTATATAGCGGAACCCATGGTATGTGAATCGAGGCTCGAACACTTGGTTCTCTTGACCGTTCAGGATAAATGTGTCCCGTGCCTTGGCAGAACGCAATGGAAGGATCGCAATCTCTCCGTCTTCGATGACTTCAGCGTGAGAGATGGTGACTTGATCACCAGGCTGACCGCTGACCTTGATGCGGACCCATCCTGCCAAGTTCTGGCCAAAGTCTGCGAGAAGCTTGCCTTTGGGAGAGGTCCAAGTTCGAACTGGCTTTCGTTCTTCGATCCGACGTACGGGAGGAGAATCAGGAGACGTGAGGACACCCTTGATGCGAGGTAGCTCAACCACGGCGTCCCACTTGTTGTCATCATCGGCTGACTCCGTCAAAGGAAACTCTAGTCTGGAGTCGTATACTTCGCCATCATAGATCTGAGAGTCGACCAATGGCCCTGTCGTGGCAGTCCATGACGAGTCTGTTGGAATCCTGAACACGGATCCGTCCGCAAGAGTGACATGCAGCAGTAAAAGAAGGCCGATATTGTCTCCCCAGTGGTTTCGTGCCACGTTGGGATCAAAGCTGAATAGTCGTCCAGAATACCATCCCTCGGCAACAAGGACTTGAATGACATTACGGCCATGTTGCAATAGACCGCTTACGTCAAACGTGTTGTAAACATGTCGATGATGGTAAGATTGGAGACCAGGCGCAAGAACGTGATCTCCCACGCGTCGACCATTGATGTGAGCTTCATAAAGACCGAGCGCAGTGATATAGAGTCTTGCTGTGTGTAGGCTCCCTGCATCGAGATCAAAAGACTTGCGAAAGTAGACAGGTCTCTTGGGCTTGTCGTGCTCTATCTTCCAGGATCCAGCGATGGGCACTGCGCCGCTCCAGCTCTCTTCGTCAAGAAGGCCAGCTTCGACGGTAGTCCAAGGAGACCATGGTGTTGAAGCTTGTCCAGGTTGACCGTGGGCGCGAACACGAACCTCGGCAGACTCGCGTGAGACTAAAGAGCTTTCGGGCCATGGAACCAGCAAAGAGCCATTACTGAGGACGTGATATGTCGTGAGGTCCCCTCGTCTGATTTCGAGATCATAGGCGCTCTGTTCCCAGCCAACAACGTTGCCGCCGAATCGCCATGAGATGCGAGGCTGTGGCTCCCCTATGCCCAGGGCATCTCGGTGGTGTTCAAACGTGACTTTGGAAATGAAGACCGTCATTGGTCTCTCGAATGGCTCGGAGTTGGCGATGTGACTTTCTTGGATGGTGAGCCTCGGCTTGGTTTTGACCAAGTCTTGGTTAATCTTGTCGTATCAAGGCCAAATCGATTGGCAGGATTCACAGCCTGAATTTAGAGCGGAAAGAAAAGGACAAGGTACAGTTCTCCCAAGAGCCCGTGATCCAAGTTGAAGTCGAAGCTACTGCATCTGACGCCAAAACAGGTTCGGGCTTTGTAGCTCAGACCTTGTGACATGCCAATAGGATCCTTACAAATACCTCCATCCCAGCCGGCTAAAGTCGGCGGATGAGGTTGAATTTACGGATCGGAGACGAAAATGTTCAAGCCAAGCCGAGAGCATGACGAATCTGACCATGCACCGCCTGGCTTGGCATGTCTAGATCGTAACTCTGATATTACCCCGCCCCATGGGCCCGGTTGAGGAGACCCGGGTAGTTCCTTGGTCACAAGACATGTCAATTTTGGCTAACCCCTGGGCTATTGAGGCTTTCTAGTGACGCTTCCCTTTTGCAACTTCAGTTTTTCTTGGCGTTTATGAATTTTTGGCCTTGAACACTAAGCACACCACGCTTGTGAAGCTATCGTTACTACTGGATATGGATTGTTTGCGTCCTAGGGCTGGATATGTGCAGCTCTGAAAGTCGCAGCTCTTTGCTGCACGAGTTGGGGCCGGCTTATGAAGATTTCCATTCAGCCGTATACAAAACGGATGTTCTATTGATGTTCCCGAAAAGCAATTTCCACTACTATGAAAATATCTCAAATCCTTGTTTCCACTGCTGACACTTCTCGTTATTTATCCTTGTCCTTCACAAATGGATAGATGGGAAAGCATCAAGTTACCCTACAAGGCAGGCTGAACCGCTCTCATCACACCTTGGCACTTGAGCCATATCGGGAAATTGTACTTATTTTGGACTGCAGGTCGGAGCCTCCCTCTCGGTAGACGTTATGACGAGGTGCTTCGTCAGCTCAACCAAATCCTGGTCGCGTGACCTCCAACATTAGCCGGAAGCTTCTACTCAGGACACATCAGAATAGACTGATTTCATGGTTCGAGATGGTGCAGGAAATGGGCCAACGCAGTAAGTTAGCCGTTCCCTCGGTGTCTCGCTGCATGATTAGACCGAGGGCCTGGACCCGTCCCTCCGGTACCCCCTCGTGCTGCTTACCCCTTGGGGCCCCGCGTGATGATGCGGGGGATTTGCCGAGTTTCCGTTTTATTGGCATTAGGGTTGTTCTTGTGTTCGTTAGAAGGCGGAGAAAAGTCCGGGGTTGTCTAATGATTCCATTTCCAGTATCAACGCCAAGAAAATCCATCCTGCTTTGGGGAAGCTGACCTCAGGGGGTCATAAGCTGCGTGATGCCGTTTAATGGGCGATTGGATCGGCTTGGCCGGAGTTTCTCCTGGACTCGTCATCGGGGAGGTTGTCTAGGGCCAGAATGAAGCTGGGCATCTGGAGATGACGAGAATTGTGAGGATGGAGACGATTAATAATACGAAAACTGCCCGTTATACGATAATTCATTAGCAATACGACAATTACCTCTCGGATGCCTCAAGTCCAAGACCAAGTATAATAGACAGGAGAAACCCCGCTTAATTGAAGTTTGAATCACTCCGAACAGCCCATTCGTCTCTCTTGTCCCTTTCCCATTGCCTGCCTGATCTCCTGGGTCCAACCCTCGACCGTCTGCAACCATGGTGCCTCTCACGAAGCGGCAGTTATGGTAGGAAACAAGAATCCTTTTACCATTCACAATTGCTCATAATTTAACAGGTCTTGTCTCTGTTCCACTGTCCTCTTACTGGGAACGGCTGAGGCCATCACCTCGCCTATTATAGCCAAAGGTCCCGACTGCGAGACCAAGAACGGCGCTGTCCTCGTCACCCCCGACTGCGTCGACGCTACCTATAAAACCGTTGTCATCGATGCCGAGACGGATTTTGCCGCCCCTGTCCCTCATCACAAGATCTCAGGATACTTTGACGGAACCACGATCGACTTCAACATCTACTTTCCCAAGACGGGATGGGACGGCCGATTCTTCCAGTTCGTCTACCCGACTCAGAACTCGACAGCTGAAGACCGGGACATAGCCTTTGGTGCCGACAGCGGTGCATATACCAACCGCGTCGCCGGAGGTGGTGGTTATCGTGCCGATGCTGCCATTGCCAAGCTCTCGAGAAGTCTTGCGGCCGATTACTACAAGAAGCCCAACGCCAAGATTTATGGTTACGTGTACGGCGCTAGCGGTGGCTCCATGGTCACAGTCGGAGCCGCCGAGAACACGTTTGACGTTTGGCAGGGTGCTCTAGCCATGGTTCAAGCTGTTCCAGTCTCCAACCCCAACAACTTTTGCACGCGTGCACTTGCAGGGCTTGTGCTGGAGGCGCAAAAGGACAAGCTTATTTCTGCGGCTCGTCCTGGAGGTGACTTGAACCCCTTCAAGGACCTCGATGCTATGAGACATGACGTTCTCACAGAGGTCACGGAGCTCGGCATTCCCCTTGCTGCATGGGAAGATTGGGAGGGTGTCACGCAGAACAGGACTAACTTCCTTCGTACCTTTCGACTCCTTGGTCCCTCTATGATCGCTTCCTTTGATCCCACCTACGTCAACGACTTTTTGGACAAAGACAGGATATGTCGGGACCGAAAAGTCCAGTCTCGGTGACTTCTACCGCAACTCGGTATATGAGTATGACGCCGTTGTCCAAAAGGTTGACGTTGATGCTGGAAACGTCCCAGTCTCCATCACTCTCAACAAAGTTCCTTCACAGCCACCGAAATTCGGTCTTCAGTTTACCATTCAGTCGAGTGATGGCAAGGGGGGTCTTTTCACTGCTCAACTCGACAAGAGCTCCAGAACAGCCATCGTTGACCCCGATCAAAAACTCGACTATCCTTACCTCAGTCTCCAAGGGCACCAAGCTCCGCGTCGACAACAGGGCTTGGCTTGCTGGCTCCCTGTACCATAGATACCAGGTGCCTACTAGGCCCGGTTTCTACGGATACGACTACCTCCGCACGGCTGATGGAAAACCCAAATACCCCCAGCGCAGTCCACTCATTGCTGACACCATCTCTCGCGGGGCTAGCGGTGGCAGTCTGTACACCGGCAACATTACAGGCAAGCTGATTGTCCTGGATACCCTCAAAGATTATGATGCCATGCCATGGCATGCAGACTGGTACAAGGCACAGGTGCAAAGCGCGCTCGGTGATCGTTTCAATGACAACTACCGTCTGCACTACGCTGAAAACGCCGATCACTACATTGAACCGGTTCAAGTCCCTCAGACGACACGTCTCGTTGATTATGTCAACATGGCTGAACAACATCTGAGGGACCTGAGTGTCTGGGTTGAAAAGGGAACAACACCACCTACCGGGACTTCATACTCAGTTACGGATGGACAAGTCAAGGTCGCCGCTACTGCATCGCAGCGCAAGGGTATCCAGCCAGTTGTAACCCTCACTTCGAGTGGCAAGACGTCAATCACGCTTAAGGCTGGACGGTCTGTCTCTTTCAAGGCGCATATTGAAGTTCCTGCCGGTACTGGATCCGTCACTGCGGTTGACTGGGACTTTGAGGGGACTGGAATTTTCGTCAAGAAGGACTTTGGCAAAGCTAAGGGAATCATGGATGTCACCGTCTCTCAGACTTATCGGAAGCAGGGGACCTACTACGTCGCGGTTCGTGTGGCTTCCAACCGCAAGGGAGATGCCAAGACTCCTTATGCCCAGGTTCAGAACCTTGGCCGGATGAAGGTGGTTGTCAACTAAGTAGTGTAAGATGAATCTGTTCAGATCAAGTGGTGATTGAATCTGGTTCATCTCTCACACAGGCGTCTGTTGGTTCATGGTGGGGGGTGAAGGTCTGCGTCGTGGCGATCCTGAGATGAATGGGTCTTGGCAGATGGCTCTGGATTTCCGAGGATGGTACGCCTGAGTACGATAGTGACAATTTATTTTCACTCTTATGCTTTATTTCAGCATCATATGTACATCCAAATGCCTGGTCAAGGACGGCGGGTTTGTGTCAATTTACCAACTCGATCCGGTAGCCTCGCCTTCCTGACAGCTTCATCGTTGAAAGTCTCTTGGGCGGTGGCAATTCTTTGGTCGGGACTCGGAAACGTGGCCGCAAAAGAGGAAGAAGTGTAAACAAAGCGTTTCATGCTTGGCTCCTTTGCTGCGGCTTCGAGGGCGTTGATGGCTGCATCTACAACTTTCGGTATCGCTGTATGGGCTTCATTAGAGCCTGTCGTATCTGTTGCAACATGAATGAACCCCGAGTCGCCTAGTGTTCGAGACAATTAGCGGGTATGTCGGTCAACCTGGAGCAGCGTGCGTTGTTACCTGCGACCACCTTCTCAAAGGCGCCTTTGGCAGCCATGTCTAGCACCTCAACTAGCTCAAAGTTCTCTGAACCATACTTTGCCTGAAAGTGTTCCTCCGCCCATAAATTCTTGCTTCTGCTTCTGGTAGTTCCGCGGACTTTGTGGCCTACTTGGAGGGCTTGGTCCGCAACGTGTGAGCCGACGAGACCACTGACGCCGGTGACCACAACCCAACTACTAAGGGGTACGGCGGGCTCGGATATGTTGAAAGTGGCCATTTTTTGTTGAAGGAAGTTGAAGGAGGTGAATTAAATGAAATCAAGAAGCAAATGAAGTGGCACTCGTGATAAAAAGGCTTGTGTTTTTATAGCCGTGGCTTCTGGCGTTCATGTCCTAACATCTGAACTAACAAGGGCCAGAAAGAGACCCGCTACACTATGATAACACGTACGGTACTATTGAAGCTCCTGCGCTGTGAATAGGCTGAATGCAGCCTTTCAGAAGGTGACGCGTAGACTAGCCTCTCTCGGTCGGTTCAAGCAGAGCCAAAGGTGCTACACCATCGAGCAGCACGAAACAAGAGACCCGAAGCCGTCGCTTACTGGATCTATCTTCGGGTAAGAATTTAATCACTTCTTCTCACTCCATTGTCTAGCATCTACTGATAGCTGGTTTCCATCTCGGCCTCATGCATTGCGTTGCTGAGTAGCTCTCACTGTGAGTCTCCTCCGGTTCGCCTCACGACATTTGATGTAGAGACCCCATTTACACCTTCACTTGTGACTTTAACTTGCGAAGGCAATAGGCCAAGTGTTAATTTGGGTAAACTAACCTAACTATAGCTAAATCTTGTGGCCCGGAGTATCCGGAGGGGCGCTAAGGAATCCATGCTCAACTGAAGAGAATGAGAGATTCATCACTCAGTTCGTCACAACGTCTCCCAGCTTAGAAGCGATGTGAATGGTGTCAAAACTCACTCAAACCTTGTCCTTATGAGATGCGGTAGGAGCAAGTTCAATAACCTCGCCATTCTTCATGTTCAGTCAGATCCTCCCCAACAGCAGCAGCAGCATTCTCAAAAGCCTCATCACCGTCGAAAATAGTGGCAATCTCTTCCAGAGTCATACCAGTGGTCTCCACAAAAGTGAAATAAATGATGACGAGAAGGAGAAGATTCCAAAAAGACACATGGAAGGTAATATCGCCACCCGATCGCTCCAATACCGATGGGGCTGAGGTAACTGTTGATGAAAGCGGTGAGGTTGATTGAGAGCAAGGTGATAGAAAAAGTAGATACTGCGCTGCTTAGTGGTGACAGCTTCAATGGGATAGGCGATGACGAGTGGAATCCAGCACAGGCAGGTGAAGAAGCTTCCAGAAAAGATCATGACGAGAACTCCAATACCGAAGCCAAGTCTCGGGCTCTTGTCGTACTCTGCGGACAGAGCGGTCCAGATGATAAAGGTGACGTTGGTTCCGAGGGCCGAGACAAGAAAAATAGTTCGGCGTCCGACCTTGGGGATGATCATGGCCGCGATAAAGGCAACAATCCAGTTCCAGACGTTGAGGAGGGCGTTGATGAGGGTCTTTTGTGACTGAGTCCGCATGCCGATTTGATCGAGGATAAGAGGGAGGTAGCTGGCAGTGTAACCACCGATCGACTGCGAACCGATGGCTGTCCACATGCAAATCCAAAGACGATGACGGTTTCCTTTGGTACCGACAACGCTCTTAAGACCCTCCCAGTTGAGTTTGATCTGCGTCTGATCTGCCTCAATGCCAGCGATAATCTCCTGTAGCCCCAAGCGAACGAGCTCAGTCTCAACACCGTCTCCATGCCACTTGATGAGAATCTGCCGGGCCTCTTCAACGCGACCCTTGGAGATGAGCCATCTGGGACTCTCAGGGCAGAACCACACCATGATAGCCGGGTAGGCAGGAATAATAGCCCGAAGAATGCAAGGAAGTCTCCAAGACCAGTTCGACTCTATCGGATATGTGCCAAACGTTGCCCAACCTCCGATGATCAAACCGATAAAGATGTTTGTGTTGTAGAATGCAGTAACCGAGACTCGTTGCTTGGGATGCGCAAGCTCAGACACAAGAACTGGAGCTGCTGCTTGCTGCTTGCTGCAGAACGACACCCAGTCCGATGAGTATTTTGCCGCTGACAAACATCTCAAAGTTGGTAGCCCAGGTTTGCATAATAGCAATCTTATCTATCGGTTATCCCGACTTCAACTATAATAAAGAACATATTTCTAATATATCATAGCATCATATCCCAATGCTAACATAGTGGCCTTTTTTAAGCCTTTCGGCCACCTATAGCCCGCAGGAGTCGAAGACTTTGCATAATAGCGATGCCCACGACGAGCACGGCACTAGCCGAGCACAGTGGTCGTCTACCAAAGTACTCTACCAACGGGCCGCAGATGAGACAGCCCACGATGCCACCCACGGACACAGAGGCACCGAAGAAGCCGAGTCTGGAACCGGTAGGATGGCCAAACTCATCCATAAAGGCATCGATAGATTGGAGTCCATTGGTCAAGCTGTTTTCGAATCCCACGGCCGCCGAAGTGAGGAGGGGCGCAATGAGGAGGAAGTAAAGTTTGATAAGACTGGGGACTTTGTACCAAGGCGGAGAGTCTCTGATGAGCTCGTGCATACGCTCCCGATCAGCCATGGTAACCTTAGCAAGAGACAGGGCTCCTCTACCAAGTAACCTGACCAGACAAAACATGCAGACACGCGATGAACGGTCCACGTCCTTAGTGTCCCCATGGGGAACTGACTCCATGTTCCATCCCCCATGGGGAGGAGTGTTACCGAGAGTGGTTTAGGTTCTGTTTTGTTCCGGATTCTCGCAACATGGCGGAAATCGAAAACCCCTGAGGCTTAAACCTGGCGGCGAATAGCATTTACGCAGGGAGACCACAGGGGGTAGCCGACAACCTCTTCCCGACTAAATAGGTTAAATGCGAACCATGGTCATGGCCCAGGCCCGCTGAGTTGTGATGTTGGTTCTGGGATACAGCATGGCGGCTCTCGACCTGAGCTATTCCCGCGGATGGGGATCCGGCTGTTCAAGCCGTGGCTTACCGAGGCTAAAGGAACAAGGGTTAGTTCCCCAAGCGTTGATCATCATTCATGGTACTAGGATGAGAGTCCGGTAGGGAAACAGGAGGTCCATCTCTGCTGGAATGGGAAAGGAATATTCGCAACCTATACGTAAAACACCCACCCAACCTCCCAACGCAAACCGAAACCGAAGTTAAGCTTTCACCGGCTAAATACTTCATCGTAGGTAGTTTTGAGCACCTTGGCTATGATTCGTGAGTTTTCGTATCCCATCCAGCCACTCATGCAACGCTTCCCTCTTCAAGTAATGCGAACCGCTGGCATGGGATGGTACTTGAGCCAATTATTCCCTATTTTGACTGAAAGCTGGAGACGAGAGAGCAAGGCAGCTGATCCGAGGCCAACCCATGTCAGATTTGACAGACTGGACACGAGCTTCTCCATCGAGGTGACTCAGAATGGATTGGCTACCGTTGGGAGATGCGTATTCTCTTGCCAAAATCTACTGTCCAGAGGATGAAGTTAATGCTGTCGTCCTTCACATGACGACGCTAAGCCGCATTGATACCGGGAAAACAACTCTATTGCGTAAAATCATGTCGGGTGCGCTTAAGCTAACCCGACTTTTTCGCCCCCTCACAGGCATGAAACGCTTCTCGGGCGAAAGCACAGCGAATGTGTAGACAATCAATTGCTGATCTGGGTATTAGCTACTCAAGAGGTCTTGTTCCAAGCAAACCCATGGACGTCATCGAAACTTTATCGGGGGATCTACTCTACTTTGTTGATCTTGTGTCTCCTTTCCTGCAGGAGATCCGGGGTTCCTCGAGAGTTTTTTCAACCGAAGATCACCATCAGACAACGCCCCGTGCTGCAAAACATATTCTTCTATCCTTCTTTAGCCCTCTTTCAAAATGGGACCTCCATGGGAATCTTCCACCAAGTGGGTTTGGCTTCCAGGCTACGATGACTCCCGCAATCCCGGCAACATAGTTCTCTTCCGCAGAGAATTCGAGCTATAAAACACCAATCCCTTGAGAATAAATGTTACGGCTGATTCTCGCTATCGTCTGTACCTCAATGGTCAACTCATCAGGGTTGGTCCCTGCAAGGGAACGATCTTGTCTATCGGTTATCCCGACTTCAGCTATAACAAAGAACACATTTCCAACACATCATAGCGTCATATCCCAATGCTAACACTGTGCTGGCGATGGCCGTCTTGCTCGAAAAGCGTTACTTGACTTTCACTCCGGCTTGAGACCCAACGGCCTAATCGCGATGCGTTATCCAGCTCACACCAACCTATCCCTCCCGGTCTTCTCGTTGTTCTTCCCGATGATTGTACACGACCACATCATGTACAAGAGTGATGTCTCCTTGGCAAAGCGGTTCTTTCCCACCATTGATACTATCTTGGGTTACTTAGACTGCTTACTCCCTAAGCAGGGACTCGTCGGACCTTTGGATCCAAGATCTTGGTCGTTTGTTGACTGGGTTGATGCCTGGGAATAGGGCATGCCCACGGTATCCAAGGTCAGACCGGTGACGTACTTCAGTCTAGCATATGCTATGGCTTTGGGGTATTCGGCAGAGGTGGCGAGAGTCATTGGAAGACATAGTTTGGCGGTTGAGTATCTCGACCCAAAGGCGGCTGTCATATCTGCTATCAATGCCCATTGTTTTGATGGGACTTGGTACTATGATGGTCCAATCGACAGCCTGCTCGAGCCCCCTCTAGAGTGGCGAAGCCAACACTGTCAGATCTACGCTGTCCTCTCAGGTGCCATCGACGGCAATGAAGCAAGAGATTTGATGAGAAAGGCTCTTGACGACAAATCGGTACACGAGGTGAGTTTGTCACAAAGATTCTACCTCTTCAGAGCTCTTGAGAAACCAGGTTTGTATGAGAAAAGACAGGAATACTGGGGATCGTGGGAGGCCATGGTGGCTCAAGGACTTGATACCTGGGCTGAGACTCTGGTGAGTCCTAGGAGTGACTGCCATGCGTAGTCTGCGGGTAAGTTTCCTTTTTCCCATCCCTCTTCCCAAGTTGGATCTTGAACCGATTTCATTAAATAGACACATCACTAATCTTTAGGTGCCCTAGTTCCTTTATATGAACTCTCCACCATGATTCTTAGCGTAAACCCAGCATGCCCAGGCTTCACCGTAGTAGATGTAAAGCCGCTGCCAGCCTTGCTCGAAGAAGTTGATTCCAAGATCGTGACTCCCTCTGGCATGTTGCGCATCCGCTGGGCGCCTTTGGCAGATGACCATGAAGAGTCTAGGATGAGGCGAGCGTACCTAGCAATTGATGGTCCTCCTGGCTTGTCAATCGACCTTTATGAGGTAAAGGGCTCGGAATCTGTTGTCTCATTTGGGGGAAACTTTGCGGGTGATTATTGGTTTTCTTGATCGTTCGATGAATAAAAGTCAATCTCAAATATCTTGACCCCCTTTTAAAAAAACACTCTAACAATACCTGCGATCTTCTAGCTAAGTTATCTCAGCTTCAACCATGATAAAGAACACATTTCCAACACATCATAGCATTATATACCAATGCTAGCACGAATAGCTGCTTCAGAATGTGCACTCGATGAAAATATTTATCTTTTGAACACGTCTATTCTAATTGCGAGGCTAACTGACAAAACAAATTGCTATGGGTATATTCTTCCACCTTCACTCTTTAACCATCTCTTATTTCTCATCATGACATCCCTTTTCTCTCGCCTGCGAGAGATTCCTTGCTTGCATAATCATATCCTCCCAAATTGGTGGTCTACATCGCCTCTCACTCCCCGCAGCCTCGGCATCAACGCCAAAGTCAAGCAGCGCCTTCTCGCTGCACCACTCTCCAGTGGCCATGAGACCGATAGGTACCTTGCCTTCTGTGTTTTCATCTGCTTCTTCTCCCGCTCCGTCTTGGCCTTCTGGGATCACGAATCCAGCTGGGACTGAGATGGATGGCAGTCCGCAGAAATTGGCTAGCCACACGTAGGTCATGCTCTCTATCGTGAGGTTTCCATCGCTGACTCCGTACTTCAACTCGTTTTCTCCGCCTCGGATTGGAGCACCCGCGCAAGCTGTTGTGGGTGTGACGATGATCATCCCTGGATACATCTTCCACAAATGCGAAAGATGTTGCATCAAGAGACTTCGGAGCTTTTGAGCAAGGAGATAATCCGTAGCTGGCGTCGTGCGTCCAACTGCAAGCAAAATCTTCGTCGCAGCTGTGATATCCTTTGTGTCTGGCAAAAGGGAAGCCGCATCGGTCAAGACAGTCATTGCGTGTGCGATCTGTCCCTCCTCCGTGAAAGGAATACTGATAGGCACAACCGTATAGCCATACTCCGTGCAGAGCTTGCCCACTAGACTTCTAGTCAAGTCTTGAACACCTAATGCCGCACATGAGAACCATGGCTCATAGACTCCAAGAAGTTTAGTCGAAGGCCTCGAAGGTTCTCGACAGAGTTGAGGGAACGCCGAAGAAGGATGAGGCTCCGAAATAGTCTCGTAGACCGTGGCGAGGGAGTACATATCTGCTGCCATGGGTCCTTGAACAGAACAAGTCGGGGCCGGGTTGGGTGTCGGATATGATGATAGACGACCATGGGTGGGCTTGAGACCAAAGACCGAACAGTATGCAGCTGGGACGCGAAGACTTCCGCCAGCGTCACCTCCAAGAGCGATTGGGATTAAGCCAGCACCGACTGCGTATCCGGCTCCTGATGAGCTTCCGCCGGCATAGTAGCTGGGGTTGAAGGGATTGAGCGGTGTGCCATGATTGGGATTGTTGCCAGTAGTATCTTGAGAGAATGTTAGAAGGACCATGTTGATGCACATAGGAATAGTGTGTGCTTACCCATACCGAACTCATGCATGGTGAGCTTCCCCAGAATAATAACACCCGCCTCTTGTAGCTTTCGCACACTCCAGTTGGTGATGGAGCCACTCTTGACTGCTCGTCCAGCGTAGTTCATGTTAGAACCCATCGTCATATCATAACCATCGAGATCGAAATCGTCTTTGATTGATGCAGGGACGCCATCAAGGGGACCAAGAGATCGATTTTGTCGATAACGAATTGTCGATTCCTCAGCCGCTTTGAGGACGAGCTCCACCTTGGTGTCTATCCATGCTGTTGAATGCTTCGATCGGGGGCTGATATCGCGTCGGATCAATGGTAACAAGGCACGGGCAACGTCGGTAGGTGTAGCCTGTCCGGACAGGTACATTGCTCGATAATCGGAGACTGAATAGTATGGGGCTTCGGTCATCGGCTCGGATGGTACAAGTGTTGGTGACGAAGGAGTGCCGAGATCGAACTCATCCTCTGAAGAGGGGGCATCGCATGGAATGGGAATAACTGTTGGGTCGTATCGTGCCTCGTAGCACTCGAGTTCTTGTCGAATGTTGCGTAATGAATCGAAGCGGGCATTGTGCCAAACCAACTCTCGGACCAGCCGAACCCATTCAATTCTTCGAGTGTCAGAGGGCGTATTGGCAGTATCGCAGATATATATGACTTACAGAAAAGCAAAGATGACCAAGAAGTGTCCTCTCAAAACAGGATTTGCCAACTTTCCTCTTTGCAAGACACTCTCAGGTCTACACTAGGTCAGTAAATATCCAAAGTAGATCCCATGATGACTGACCCTTGTGTGGGCTTGGGGTAGTTTAAAAACCCAGCGGGTTGTTTTGAAGTGGCTTGAGGGTCCATCCCTTTTGTGTGACGTTGTGATCGACAGGGGCGGCGGGGCCAAATTGCAGATCAAATTGAAGATGATGCAAGAAGAAGAAGAGAAATGACGAAAGAAGGCAACCGCCAAGAACGCTCAGAATGTGATGCGAAATGAAGAGTCAAACGAAAACATCTTGACGGTCTGATGCTGTTGTTTATAGGAGAGCGGTCAAGCATAGCCAGATACCAAGAGTCCATCAAGATTAAGCCAAGACAACCAATAATAACGTCAAGATGCCATGTTTACCAACAGCACACGACCAAAATGGCTAGTTCATAGACGTTGCTATTCTTTCAGATGCATCTTGACCCAGGTTATCGGGTCAAGCAAAACCACGTTGGTGGGTTTCAGCCAGATTCCAACAAGCCACGTCTCGCTGAAACTGGAAACATGTCCGGTCGGAGATTTCTTGGACTGGCAACGTTTGGCTGGCTGTGAATGCAGAACCGCAGGGCGAAGCCACCTCCGTAGCCCTTGTCCCCGGACCCGAAGGAAGCAAGCAGTCGGCGAGGCCGAGAGAGAACAAAAGCGGTTTGGTACGATCTGGAAGGCTTGCAGCTTTGGTCTGACTGCGGTCTCAGCTGCGCCACTATTCGCACTAACGTTGGGCTAAAAATCCATAACGCTTCGCTTCTGCAGCGGCTTTTCCGTTTTAGATACTCCAATATCTAGAACAGGACGTTTATCGTGCGAAACGCGCGGCTTCAAATAATCAATCTGTTCCATTGAAGAGCCCATGACGTGGACATTGGTCTGTTAGAGCAATGAGCGGGTTTAGAGTAGATCAGGAGCACAACTGATGATGGTTACTAGACAGGGAATCAGATCAGCGCGGATCTTTTCGGGAATCTGGATACTACCCCAAGCTGCTTGACGCCTCATGCATTAATAGAACATTTCGGGGAATTCTCTCGATTCATTTATTAGCCTGGAGGCCTGCTCAATACTGCCCTCGTGTTTGTTGTTTCCATCTCTTCAACCGCTGGATGTTGGTCCCTAGCACGACCAAGTACGCCAATAGTCTCCCACTATAGGCTTGGCGGCCGGTAATAGTCTCTCTGCGTTGTCCAGTCTCGACCGCGAGATGCATAAGCGAACTGCTTGGCCGGTTGAGCCTCCACCAACAGTTGAACAATGGAGAAAAGGAAGAGGCTGGATCAGCTGAGGTTGACAGATGTGCGCAGGGTCCTCGGCCCTAACACTCTCAGACTGGAATGGTGAACACAAATAGAGCGACTTTGTGGCTTGCGTGGACGGCATGGATTACCGTCTTTGGAGGGTTTGTTCCGTTGAATCGGTAACGGGAGGCCCTTGTCGGTTACCTCGACGCGCGCCACGCGGCTTCTCCAGCTAATCACGATGCAGATGCCACAGATTACGAGACAATGAATGGGCCTTCTACGCGCTGGCTAAATTCCTATAGAAAGCACCGCTCCCCCACATCGATAGTCAGTCTTCAGACTTAGCTGTTTCTCTCAAAGGGCCTCAAACTCCATCAAGGAATATTAGAGTAATAGTTCACACATCATTCTTTAGGTCTTCGCAACGGAGATAGGTTAGAACGCTTGACGAAATGAATGGATGAAGGATTGACTATGATACCACTGGAATGTATAAACAAAAGCCAAGAATACAATCGCTTTGACCAGTCTTCACCTACTTCTCCCATGATACAAATTGGCGCTTTTCTTGATGTGAAACAACCAAGAATTCCAACTCCCATCCGACTACTTCCTACCCGGGACTCGATGGCAACGCCAACTATGGCACCACTAAATATTTCGGATATTGCTCGAGGATGCGGGTCGACTCGTCCTTATCTCCACATGGAAGAGACCGCTGAATACGTTCAAACTGTTTCATGAAGAACAGGAGAATATTGATGAAAATGGCGTTATTATTGTGGCATCTATATATCCACCCAGTCTCTCCAGCACCTTCCTCAACATTGTTCATGGTGCAATCTCAAACCATCTGCCATACCAACATACCGAGAATCATGGCCGACAAAACAACCCCAGGTACGCGGACACTACCAGCAGCATCCTTCTCTTCAGAATCTTGGCTGCTAGTCTTGTCATCCTCGTCATCGCTATCATCGGAACTCGACTCCTTCAGCTTGGCGCAGACAAACTCAACACTAATATCGTCAACTGTCGTATTCCGCACCGCATCGTTCGTTTCACTATCTCGGGCGGGATAACGCATCAAAATTGCGACGGCCGCTTTTCGTTCTTGAAATGCAAGCCCCCTCTTGTCGTACATGGTTCTTGAGTAGGTGAATGACTTGTTCCCGGAGGGCAAGGCGGCGTCGGTGTTGTGTTGATCCCAAGGGCTGGCCTTTGGCGGTGCCTCGGATGCTAGCACTACATAAGGATGTTAGCATATGAAGACCGACAGTGATGGAGTGAGGTATCTTACGCATTGTGTTAAAGTCTGTGTTTTGATTGAGCGTTCCTATTCGGGGCTGTAGCTTCTCCCAGGTCGAGAAGAAGTCCTTCGGGCAAGCCTCAAGAATAGACTCTGCTTCATCATTCAGATTGAGTAAGGGTGCTCCGAACTGTTGATCGTCATCCCATAGTTTGCGAAGGGTACTGTTGATCGTCTCAAGACACTTTGCTCCCAGGAGCCCTTCACATCCATTGTGTCCTCCTCCGATCTTGTTGGTGGTGTTGGTAAAAAAGACATCCATCTCGGTCAACATGAGGAGGTCGGTATTGTTCAACGATATCGAGTCATATTCGAGCCACCATCCAACCAACGTCGCCTTCCGGTCTTTGACCTTGTTAGGATCCACCAGAGGTTCAATGTCAGAAATTTCTGTCCCATTAATACCATCAACCGCGTAGACAAACTTAGCACCTTTAGAGAAGAGTGGAGGCCAGGTGAAGTCAGTCGAGGCTGTCTGATCGGGATTGATGCATGATGTTTCGCCATGATACCAGTTGTTCTTGCTGTAGTCACAAGTTCCAGATTGTAGAGCTGAAGCGCTTACAGCAAGGAGAGACAGTATTAACCGCATTTTAACAACAACAACCTTTTCCCAGTAATCATGTCACACGGCCACGGAAGCGCACCAGGTGGTGCTCTCTTATATGCCAACAGCCTAGATCTACCCTAGCCCAATAAGACCCCTGCAAGTTCTCCACCCGACGAGTGTCCAGGAAGTCCGTTTCAGAAAGCAAGCATAAATTAAAGGCAAGATAAGACGGGCATCGATTATACCGCGTTGCCCCGGTGGTACAGGTCTTTGCATTCATGTGTAATCTCACGATGACACCAATAGGCCAGCAAGGCAAGGGCAACTTTCATCCTGACGTCTTTCGCTGTCCAATTAAGACATCCAGCCGGATCATACTTTCCCCATTGCGTAGCATTCTGTGCATTAGGCATTTCAGCCACTGCCGCATAACCGTTGATGAGTGCAGGGCTGTGGCATCTTTTGAAACTAATCACCAGGATCCCAATGAGGCAAGTGGAGAGTTACTAGATTTGGAAGTGATCAAATCCACATGATCAATGAGATAAGGCTAAACAATGCAGAAGAGACTAAGACCTTGAGCTAAAGGTAGGTGTTATGAGACTACAATATGTAAACCAGATGACATTTTCCTTCAGGCGATGGGCTCCTCTTGATCTAGTGTCTGAGCATAGGCAGTCCCCTGTTTAGAATGGGCAATAATCGACTTACAAACCTCTACTACTAAAAGCTACTCAACTACTCGAACGATAATATCGTGCATCTCAGACCCATGCGCTCACGTTCTCCATGTGCTAGGATCTAAAGACCAGCCTCTTCCCATCCACGCCATTCAATACGCCAGACCGGAGGTGATTACACACTTGGGTGGTCGTTGATATGCGCAGCTCTCTGCACATCGGTAACGTACTTGCGCATCTTTCTCGCAGGAACACGCTTCTCATACATCTCATCCATCTCAGCCGGATTTCTCTGTGAAGGCTCAGGCACATAGAAGTAAACAATAATCGTAGTCACCAATCCAGTGCCGAAAAAGAGCCATGCTGTCTTGTAGTTCCAGTCAGCGCCATTAATATCCACTAGGTTAACAGTTAGCACTACTTCTCCCTCGTTCATTAGATGACGCCAACTTACACATGAGAGGGACTGTCGTGTTAAAGGTGAGGCCGAAGACAACTGATGTTGCTGCTGCGACGCCGGCTGTACGAGCTCGGAGCTTTTGCGAGGCTACTTCGCCGACAAAAAGCCCATCCGATGCTACCAACTAGAAGAACAGTGTTAGCAAGTATAAGATTTGAGCATGAGAAAAATGACTTACGAGCTTTATTGAAGAAGGCCCAAACGCAGGCGACAAAGATGAGGAGATTCTGAATCGGCGTGGTCTTGTTTACGAAGCCGAGAATTCCGACCACCATCATGCTCAACGAGCAAGCAATAGCAGAGACAAACGTAGAACTCCTTCGTCCTGCCTTGTCGGAAATAAGGATCAAAGCCAACGCGGAAACGAGCTGGATAATAGCTGCAAAGAGATTAGGTTAGCCAAGAGCCGTGAGGGGGGTTGGGAAGATGCTTACTCAAGATGGTGGAGATGAGGAAGGGGTCATTAAAGCCACTTTGCTTAAAGAATAAGCTGGCGTAAGTGTTGAGAAAAGAAAGACCGGTTAGTTGCTGGGTACAGGCTGGAAGAGCTGCGCCAAGGGTCCTGCGGGCATTGGACCCTTTGAAGCAAGCCAAATAGGTTGAGATGATGTCAGCAAAAGACTGTCCATTTTCCTCTCGCTGGCTCCTTTCCTCGAGTATTGTGTTTTTGATGATAGCGTACTCCGTCTCGACGTCGTAATCCTGTACACCACCGTTGACGCGTCTCAGTGTCTTTTTGCCTTGCTCGTCTTGATCCCTCTCGGCATAATAGGCTATAAATCAATCAGAATGGACCAATGGAAGGAATAAGGGGCGACCCTTACCAGGTGTCTCTGGAAGCCAGATAAATATTGGCAGCATCAGGCCTAGGAAGCCCCACTGAGTCAAGATGGGAGTCTTGTAGTCCAGCGGGTCGACGGCATGCATGATTGTGAGAATCATGGGAGCCAAAAAGTTGCCAATGGTATTCCAAAATCCATAAGCAAGTACCATGGCGCCACGGATATTGACAGGAGACCATTCCGTGATGTAGACAGGTAATGTCGCCTGGAGAGCTCCAATCCCAGCTCCTGCTAGGAGTTTGGCTCCCGCCCAATCCTTCCAGTCACGAACGACGGTTTCGATAGAGATGGACTAGATAGAATGTCAACGTTTCTGCCCTTTGGGGACTCTCGTCTTGTGGGAAACTTACTGCGGCTAGAATCACCCAGAGAACATACAATGTCTGCTTCCGTCCAATCCTATCTGAAACAGGATTGAGCGAGAGCATGCCGATGATCTGACCCAAAGACTGCAGAGCGCCCCAAAGAGCGGTATACTGAGCTTTCAGTACATATTCTCCTTCAGCATTCTGGAATCCGACATGGTTGATGAACCCTTGGTTGGCAATAATATTTCCTATTGTGTGGTTAGATCTGTTGGTTCAAATTGTCAGGATACCGAAAACTCACCATTGAGATTGATTTGGAAACCATCACAGGCAGCAGCGATACACAAAAGATTGCAAACAAGAACAGCCTGCAACAGTGTAAGCTCTTGTCGCTCAAATAAAGTCAGCCGTGGGGTTGTAGGTTCTGTTACCTTTCGAAATCTCCACGCGGAAGCTCGCAGGCCAAGTTTGTCATGGCTCGACTTGAGGGCAACATTCTCATGCCTCTCAACGCCAGACTTGGCATCTATGTCGATATCTTTGTCCAGCATGCCGGCTGACATTGCAAAGGTCAGAGTACTATAAGCAACGACGACTCTGGTTGGGAAAGTTTGAAGTCTTTGTCTGGATGAGAATGAAAGCTGGCTGGAACTGCTCAATGGATGAAGACGATATCCAGAGGAAAGAGGAAACATGCGAGTCTTTAAATCATGGCCCCAAAGACGTCAAAAACATCTGAGGTTCTAGGCCATTCGGATGCCCCGTACATTTCCCCGCAACCCCAAACATTAAGCTATTTAGTCTACCTACTCTGTATCCCGGGGGGATGTTACAACGTGGGGAAAATGGTCCACCTGAGTCGGGAGACCTTTGACCGAGTTGAGCACCGAACTTGTTTATTACTCGTAAGCGAACTTGTGGCGTAAGTAGTGTGATACCATCATGTCTTGTTCAGAGCATCATTGGGCCAAACCTGTACCTAGAAATTCAGGGCGGAACAA
Organism: Fusarium oligoseptatum; assembly: GCA_003946995.1. Lineage (NCBI taxonomy): Eukaryota > Fungi > Ascomycota > Sordariomycetes > Hypocreales > Nectriaceae > Fusarium > Fusarium oligoseptatum. Next base: position 66,798 of record NKCK01000080.1, on the reverse strand, counting down.
TTGTGGCTCTTAATTGTCGGCCCCGCAGTTACGCCGTCTCCCGATCCTCGGTAGTTCGGTTTGTTGCTACGATTCTAGCTTCAACGCGACTTACCCACCACATCTCCTACTCTTGAGGCATTTCCCATCACTTTGGTCACACAGACAATGCAGGCATGCGATCACTGTAAGAAACGCAAAGTAAAAATGCAACGCCGCAGATCCATGTTCTCGATGCAGCCGTTCGGGCATTCCTTGCGAGCGCCGAACTAACCCTCGACGACGCGGTCCACGGGTTGCGAAACGCCCCGCAGATGTTGAGAGTCTTGCGCAGAAGCGTCCCTGCATGGATAACGGAGTTTCTGGTCATGACGATCCTTTGCTCTCTGCGCTAGTGTCTGACGGGCTCGGGGGTTACGTTGCCCCTGGCCGTGGTTCTGCGAGAACAAGCATGAGCTCTGTTCCTGTAGTGATTCATGCGTTGGCTGATTTGCCTTGCTCCGTTCAATCTACGCCGGGAAGCATCTTCTGGGATGAGTTTCTCCATATCAGAAGTCGTCTCATCTCTCGATTCAACTCACTACAGGGTCTTTCTGGCCATATGGAACAAGTGGCACATGAATGTGTCGATTTGTTCATGCAATTCCTCTTTCCCAACACCCCTATTGCTCATGAACCGTCGCTCAGAGCCGGTATTTCTCTTCTCTTTGGAGACGAACCCCCGAACTGCCCGTCTACAGAGAGTCCCGGTTCCGATGCTCTTACACTTGTCGAGCTTTTGAGGCGATTCACCCTCGTCACGGCACTATGCGCCCACATCATCTCGGTTGTTCCCGGGAGCCTTTTCCAGAATCCAAAATCGTTATCTGATATATTCTTCGAAGCTTCCAAGTCGATGCTAAGAACCTACGAAGCCTACGATCTCGAGCATCCCGATTCAACCTCTCTTACCATTCGAATGTGGCATTCATCCTACGCCCAAAATACCACTGGAAAAAGTTGGTGCTTCGTGGCACTATCACACGGAAGCCTGCTGCCTTGCGCAGAGGATGCGCTTGTTCGATGAAGCCTCCATCACCCGTACTTCCCAGATCGAATCTCAACTACTTCGTATCAACTTCTGGCATCTATACTTGGCTGAGAAGACTCAGGTCGCTTTCAAGAGTCGGCCGCCTATCATTGACGAGAGGATATGCGATGACGGCATCACGCTTCTCGAGAAAGGTGATGAAGTCGTTCCATTTCTGGATTCTTCCCGAGCGGTGAATCAAGGTGACCTTGAGTCTCGCATCTTTGTTGGATTTCACCTTCGACGGAGGATTTCGGCAACGGCAGCTAGCCTCATCAACGATATCGCCAGTCACGCACGACACGCCGAGACCAACCCGCCATCTGGGGAACAATCCAGTAGGGTTAATGAGGAGATGAATTCCCTGATAGAAAGATATCTCAAGTTTACGGCTCTGGTTAATGAAGTGCCACCGTGGGTACGGCGACCAGACGGAGACAATAATCCGAAAGTTGACGAGAGCGTTCGAGCCTACCAAACGACCTGTTTCTGGGCGCAGCGGACCAATATCATGACAATCTACCACTGTATGAGACTACTAATATTACAAGCATGCATCGACCATGGCTTTCTGGTGATAGTTGGACTCAGCGAGAGCCCACTGTCGGGGGCAAGTCGAAAGCTTGAGATCATAAGAGATTTTGTAGATGATCTGCAGGGTACTCCATTCGTATGTATAGCGGCACAAGGAGAGACAGCGGTCTGTAACAGTCATTTCTCTGGTTCGATTCCTATAGCTAATTTGGTGTGGCAGGTGGACAAGGTCAGGCGCGTCGGCGCCATATTGCTCGAGCTTCTTCACAGCTCCGATAACGCAACGATCAGAACACAAGCCGAAGTACTCTTTAGCGCCTTGCTCGATATTTTTGTCCCGACTTGATTCTAAAGCTAGCGAGGGACTGGAGGTTTCTGGTGTAGATGCCTTGGATTGGTGTAACCCTACGACGGTTAGCTCTGGAGGGTCAGTCTGAACGTCAAACGCATGCAATTTTTGCCTTCAGTAGCCCAGAGCATTATTACCAAAGACTGATGCTCGTACTATCCGCAATAGTTCGCTACTGCAAGGCCAATGTGTGGAGTTAGAGGGGTAGTGAACGGTCATCCATCTTCTGGCTCAGTTATCCCATCAAGGGCCGGGCTGAATAATCATCGTCATGTATCAGAGCTAAACTGAGCGCAAGTCTATGTCTTGGTGACCCTGGGTTAGTACGGAGAGCACCAGTTTCTAGGAGAACTCGTCATGTGGCTACTTAGGTGAATTCCATACCCCGGAGTGGCATGCTCAAGAGGTCGTGCCCCAGGAGTGCGCACGCTTAATTCTGACAACCTGGTTGAGGTCCGGGGCCCCATAATTCCTCCGCATCCCCGGACCTCCGCTCTGATCGATCTCCGCTCTCAATTACCGAAGGGGAGACGGAGACGGGATTTCTGTGGGGCCCGCCTGTTCAGCTCGGTCCTCTTTTCCCCGCAATGCGACCGGAGGTTCCATGTAGAACCGGATGAGACTCAACCCCGTTTATCATGACGCTTCCAACAATGCATTTAAGAAACCCCCGGATACAGCCCCAGGTATAAAGCATGCTACGCTTGAATTAGAGTCCAAGACATTATTCAGCTCAGTTCTTATCCTCCCCCGTGTCACATCTTATCCTTTTTCTACCGATATCTCTCTCTATCATCTTGTCCTTTCGGTCCCAGCCATGGGAGACATCTGTCAAGATTTCCCGTCATGCACGGAAGGAATCACCATCGCCGAACTAAAAGCCGAACACTATCAAGACGGGTTCGGGATTTTCCACCCTGCACCCAGACTCTCGTGGCGATTTTCCGCAACCACCGTCCCCAACTGGAAGCAGTCGTCTTATGAGATTGTCATCAAGCGGAGAGGAAAGACAGAGTCCTTCCGAGTCGATTCGTCGAAATCTTCACTTGTACCGTGGCCATCATCGGCATTGGCTTCTAGAGATGCCGCTCACGTTAGCGTACGGGCTATTGGCACGAACGGAGTGCAATCGGGCTGGGCCGAGCTTACAGTTGAAGCTGCCCTCTTGAAGCGAAGCGACTGGGAGGCAGACTTGATAAGTAGTCCACCTCAAGATGTCGACAAGCCCAAGAAGCCATTTCGTATGAGAAAGACCTTTGAATACGACGGCGGCCCTGCCCGTTTGTATGCCACCGCCCATGGTATCTATCAAGTGGAAATCAACGGCCAGGTTGTTGGAGATCAAGTGCTGTCTCCCGGGTGGCAGTCATATCGACACCGACTACACTATCAGACGTATGACGTCACCAGGTTCTTGCTTCCAGGACCCAACACAATCGGAGTGTATCTCGGCGAAGGATGGTTTGCTGGCAGGCTCGGACGCCCGGGAGTCTCCAACATATGGGGGTCCCGGCTAGGGTTTCTGGGACAGCTCGAGGTAAACGGTCAGGTTATTTGCCGAACAGACCACACCTGGGAAGTTCTCGTCGATGGTCCCATCCTCAGCTCCGAGATATACAACGGCGAAGTCTATGACAGTAGACAGCATGACCCATCTTGGTCCACCGCCCAGACGCCTTCTGGTAAGCTTTACCTTGCTGCTGAGGTTCTGCAGTTTCCAGAGGCCGTCTTGATAGCGCCTGAAGCACCTCCTGTCCGTCGCATCCTAGAGCTACAGCCGCAAAGAATCATCACAACACCGAGCGGGAAGAAGGTCCTGGACTTTGGTCAGAATCTGGCTGGTTGGGTGAGGGTGAATGTCGATATCCCTGGGACAGAAACTATTACCATTCGGCATGCAGAAGTTATGGAACATGGTGAACTTGGAACTCGACCGCTGAGAACGGCCAAGGCAAGCACCGTGATACACCTAGGAGGTCAGACGCGGGGGTATGAACCAAAATTTACGTTCTATGGTTTTTAGGTGAGCTTTTTATACGTCACCCATTTATAAGACTCTTCTAACGGCTCGATGCAGGTACGCCGAAGTGACGGGCTACGATGCCTGCAGCCTCTCCGACTTTACAGCGATCGTGATTTCTTCAGATCTTCGCAGAACTGGAACATTTGAATGCTCCCATGATCACCTCAACAAGCTTCACGAGAACACGATATGGTCGATGCGGGGAAACTTTATCTCTGTCCCCACGGATTGCCCTCAACGCGACGAGCGGCTCGGGTGGACAGGCGATATTCAGGTCTTCACCCCAACCGCCAGTTTTCTTTATGATACTGCGGCCTTCATCGGAGGCTGGCTTCAGGACGTCGAGGCAGATCAGAAAGACCTTGGAGGAATCGTTCCTACCATTGTTCCTTGCATTCCTATGCCTCCTAAGCATAATGAAAATAAGGCTATGGCGGCTTGGGGTGATACTGTCATCCTCACACCGTGGGATCTATACCAGTTCTTTGGAGATGAACAGCATTTGCGGAAGCAGTGGGAGAGTATGAAGTTGTGGCTCGACAAGGGAATCCCTCGTGACGAGCGAGGGTTCTATTCCACTGAAATGCCTCAGTTTGGCGATTGGCTTGACCCTCGATCTCCGCCTGCTCTTCCTGGACATACACCCACTGACCCGTACTTGGTTGCCAACGCCTACTTGGTTCATGCAACCCAAGTTGCTTTCAAAGTGGCCGTTCGTCTGGGCGAGATGGAAGATGCGCGGCGCTACAGGGATGATGCGCAGAGGTTGCGCAAGTTGTTCAGAGATGAGTACATTTCGCCCAAGGGACGACTTTCATCAGATACGCAGACGAGCTATATCCTAGCTCTCCACTTTGACCTTTTGGATGGCGATGTTGAAATACAGACAGCGCGGTCTAGACTTGACTGGTTGACCAGATGGGAAGCTTTCAAGATCAACACGGGGTTTGTGGGCACGCCGTACATCCTACCTACCTTGGCCAATGTGGATATGATGGGTACGGCATATAGGATGCTACAGGAACGCGACTGTCCTAGTTGGCTGTATCCCATCACTATGGGCGCAACCACGATTGTAAGTACCATCTCTTACCACAAACATGCCACCATTATTTACTAACCGTGCTATGTAGTGGGAGCGCTGGAACTCGATGCTCCCTGATGGATCCATCAACCCTGGCCAAATGACCTCTTTCAATCACTACGCTCTAGGCGCCGTATGTCACTTTCTTCATGCATACGTGGCAGGCTTATCCTCAGCCTCACCTGGTTGGGAGTCAGCCATGATCCGTCCACGGCCCGGTGGTACAATTCGATGGGCTCGAGCCACGTACGACTCACCATTAGGGCCGTACAGTGTGTTTTGGAGGTGTGAATCCAACGTCATGAGGACGATTGTATCGATTCCACCGAACGGTGAAGCGAGGGTGATTCTACCGGGGATTGATGTTGTTGTTGGCAGTGGAGAGTATTCTTATGAGACGGAGTGGCAGGAGGATTTAGCATGGCCTCCGAAGATTATTCAGGGTGCGCAGGGAGCACCTGTTGAGGCGATATATGTCCCTTAAGGATGGTATTTAGAATACCTACTTAAAAATGTCTACTTGCCCAACTCTTTTAAGTAAAAAAGAAATCCTCCGTTAGGTCTAGAGTTATGTCGAAGCCATCGTGATCAGGCCGTAGTCCTATGAGGTTGTTGATTGAAGATCCGAGAGAACCAACTGCAGAGTGTGGGTTGGTGTTATCTAGCGTCTAGCAGATACGATAGATCAATGATCAGGTATTGTGAAGGAATTCCGAACAAAGACACCATTCTGTCTTTATTGTCGCGCCCAGAAAGATTAACCACAGAAAGTTCAAGGTCTACAATAGCACATGTTAATCGAATAGTATATGTACAGGGAACCAGTCAACCTCGATAAGACTAGCTTACATAACTAGCTTGATACTCAAACCTTCTCGTTGGTTGCCTTGAACTCATAAACCAGACACCCATACTGCACACTCCCACCCGTGCCTCCATTATTGCACCTCTTCCAATTATCATAAAAGATGTCGACGCAAGCGTCCACGCTGGCGGTTCCCGTAGCAAGCGGATCCAAGATGCCCATCTCGGTCTCGCCCGTCTCGAGCTCGCAGCCGTTCCTCCAGTACGTGTTGAACTGGTAGGGCTTCACATGGTACCAATCCTGGTTGGTACTCGAGTCTCCGGCCTTGATCCGGGGCTTGTTTATCCCCAACGTGCAGAGGAAAGTCGCCTGCCACCTGAGTGTGCTACCCTCGACGTCCCTGTGTTTGCCGAATTGGTCCTTGTCGTAGCAGTGCTCGTTCTGCTTGACTAGTTTTGTCTTTGCTGAGCCTTGGGGGTCGTTCATCTTGTATCTGGCTGTGCCGCAGTTGAGCTTCACCTCGCCTGAGCGGAACGAGCTGTGGGAGTTGTAGGTACCTGGTTTGAACATGTCAGTTATGTGTTGATTCGGGACGTCGATGATGCAACTTACATGATTTGAACTTGCCAAAGACTTCATCGCAGATATAGGCGTCGCAGTCGTCATCCCCTGACGTCTCGAGGCTAAAGTCAAATGTCCAGTCGGAAGATTCGCTGACGTCTAGATCGGCCGGCTTCCAATTCTCGCTGAAAGAGTCATTCAAGTTTGGCTTCGTCTTGCAGAAGTTATCTATCAGTCTATTCCCAGTTAGCCGAGAAGAAAAAAACGGACGCGTCAGAGGGAGGGAGGATCATACTGTGTCCAAGTCTTGGCTTCCACGTTGGCAACATTATTGTTGCCAGCCCCATCAGTAGCGCTGCAGGAAGCAGCAGGGATTCCCTCGACGTCTTCGTACCGAGAAAGCATATGGAAGAACCACCACCGTACCGGACCCCAGAAGAAAGAATCCGCGATTGTGTAGCCAGGTCGTTGACATTCGCAGCCCTTCCATTCGTTGGTGCATACACCGATTAAACCCTTGCAGCGATCTCCCACGCAGATGAGATCCCTTGGGCACACTTCGGTTGGGGCTGGAAGGGGATATTTTGGAATAACTCGCACCTTGGCCTTGACCTTGTGTAGAGTGTCGGCATCGTCGTGCATGCCCGTAAACAGGCCGAAGGAGGCCACCGCACCCCCGAATCTTTCGGGCATGGTGCCGAATAGCTCAGGGTTTCCCATCTTGGTGGCATTGAGAGCGTCGTGGGTCAGTTCCCCGTCAAAGTATGAGATCATCAGGTTCTTCTCCTCCAGGTAGCCCTTGTTGAGCCCTATGTACTCTAGGGTCCTTTCCTCGGCGTAGTTAACCTGCTTCATCATAAGGTCGCTGCCTATGACGCCACCAATGATGGGAACGATGCGTCTGCCCGAGCATTCGAGATCGTCACGCTTTCCAAGGTTCCGCCTTAGCAGTGAATCGCATCTTGGCACCTTGATCTCGTCTTCTATCCTGTTTAACTCGTCCTGGACGAGCTGGCTAATGGTGATCTCTATCTCCCCTTCGTCGTTGAGGACAAGACGTAGACCTTGGGGTATGGTTGTCTCCCCAGTCTGTCCGTCCTGCGTAGTGGTGATGATCGCAGTACCGAAGTCGGTAGTTGTACCAATCCACTTGATCATCTCAGTATGGCATAGAGGTTATCAGAAAGGGGGAGTCACCTTCGTGCTTGTGCTATCGTCTGTCACTACCTCCTCAAGAAAGTCCGTATCAACTCCAACAGGTGCGGCCCTTGAAAGTGTTAGATGGAGAGCAAACATGAAGAGAGGAAACATACAGCTGGTCCTCCTCAGGAATATCGGCGGGATATATGTCGACTTGGCCGGATGCCGTGGGGATTGCGGCCAGGACGACAGCACCGTCAGGAACTGTTCCGGTAACAGTAGGAGAGGCATCTTGGGCGAGACAGAAAGGGCCAGACGAAAGAGCTCCGAGAAGAAGAAGAAATTGTAGAAGCATGTTAGCTTTTGAGTGGCATGTGCCACTTCCCTCTCAGCTTTGGTGATGACGGGAAGCCTCTGGAGAGTTGGGCGTGCCGATGTACGAGCTTTTGTAATCTGCTTTCTGCCCAAGAGCAGTGTTGTCTGATTCCTGTATTACATGGTTACTTCAATTCTGATAAGTATTTGGCACTGTGCTGCGCCCATAGAGTCTTTTTAATATATATGGTTTCATCCGGTTATAGAAGCAGTGAGAGATCGACATTGATTATCTGGCCAGGTCCGCCGCATGCACCTAAGTTAGGAAGGCCACGGAAAGAATGTTTCCCAATATATCACTGGATGGTGCTGTTTTATTGCCTTGTGCTCTTGCACGGCCTTCTCTGTTACATGAATAAACTGCATAGCCACTCAAAATAGCCGCAAGTGGTCGCATTCTGCGGTCCTGCGGCAAGGATCACCATCCTTCCAATATGTCGGCAATTGTAATCTGAGTAAGACGATTTGAACTAACATAAGGTCTCATTTTTTCAATCGCAATATCCAACCAGTAAGGGAGATATATATTTGCTCCCGTATTCTTTTCCTTCATGTTCTGGCATGATTTACACAGTGCCCAGCTGTCAGACCTGATATTGCAAGCCGTCAGCATAGGGTCATTGGTGGTCAGTGTCTAGGGTCTAGAGATTTGACTAGTAATATAAGGATGCTGTGGTGGAAGTGAGCGGTCTCAACCCTGCCTTGCCGTGCCGTGCCGTATATATAATCTACATCCTCTGCCGTTGCAGAAATACTCAAGACTATCCAGTACACCCGCAACGATACAGCATCTGTTTCAGCAAAGATGATGCTGAAGAGGCTCCTCTTCTTTTTTAGCCTCTTACAGGCAGCAATCGGCCAGGAGCGCCGTATCTACATTGATACCGTCACCTGCCGTAAGTTTTCAGGCTTCTAGTTCCTCCCTGCGTCGGTACAGTCGACCTCTAATAAAGAAGATAGTCGACAATGGGAACAAGTTTTGGGCAGTCCAGGAGGCCTACCAGTCTGCCATAATCAGGGCAGGGATTACCATCGAGGTATTGCGGCCATGGGCAGTGGAGGGTGCCCCTATCAACACTTTCGACGGCCGCATCAGGAACGTTTTTGACCTGCTGTTCGGGCCGGCGCACACGCGATCAAAAGTGGTCGCTGTTTATGGTGAGTATAGTTTGACAATCACCACGGTTGGTATGACTACCTAGCTGACAGTGATGGCCAACAGATCACCTCGACAGACTTCCTGAGCTCAAGTATATGAACTACGAGATGTCGAATAGCGCTTGGGTAACAGGAAGGACCATGAATGACATAGTAAGTATACAATCCATCAGTCTCGTTTCGAATTCACCCAAATGAGGCTCACCTAACCCACCCATGTGTTAGGAAATCCGCTGCAACGGTGACCACATTATACCTCATAAAGATCCCAAAGAACCGAATGTCAACAATCAAGACTCGATTACGGGAAAGAATATACCTGATGATAGCCTGGCCTTAACTCTCCTGACACCAAAGACGAGCATGATGGCAGTAGCATCGCTAATTTCGCCGCCTAGTGGGAGGGGTTGGAATCCAAAGGCCCCCGAGATCATCGCGTTCAACCCGTGGCACCTAGCCATCTCGGTCACCGATGATGCCATTAAAATTAACCAGGCCGACGTCGAGGACGCCGCGACTCCCAGGATGCACCGCTGGTTTAGGAACCACATCCCGGCATTGTTTGGATACAGTTCATTTACCCCGATTGATTTGCTGGATAGACTGGAGTCAACCATGCTTCATGAGGTACGCTACACATCAACAAGGAAGGATTTCACTAATTAATTATTAACGCAGCTCACGCACACTACTACCGGCAGAAACACAGATGACGTCGACAAGCCCAACTCATACGGCTGGAGGAACTGCTTGAGGATACAAAGCACTAGGAATGCTGGTAAGTACACGGACCTATGCGACGTGACTAGGCGGTAGGTATGGATGCTGACGGTTTGCCTTTAGATAGTATAGCCTTGTTCGCCTTGGCTGTCGAGTTGATTGACTTCTATCACTACGACGTGAACGCAGCGGGTGAGCTTACCAAGTTCGAAGTATAGATAGCACACCAAGAGAAGAGGGATAGGCTGTAGAGATTAATATGACATTTGCGGTGCCGAAGTTACCATTTAATCTCGATTATATCACCACTCACATAGGGCATTAAGATCGGATACCTATTTGCTTAACGAGGAATCAAACCTATAGGCTTTACCTACAAAGAATAAGTCTTATTTTAGGTTATGTTAGTGACTACTAACATGTTAATAGAACCTTGGAGTAGTAGTTAGTGGGTATCCGAGGTATATATAACTATACAATCGTGATTGAAGCCTCAGACTTCGCCAGGGCCGTCCAAACCTCATTATACCACACATCCCTCATATCATGAGTCTGAAACCAAACCTCCATGAGTCCCACTCGCTCATATTCGCCCATAGAACCATCCCGATTGTCCACCAAAACCATAAAGTAGTCTCGCAAGCGATTCTTAGCGCCTTGCCCAACTTGCTTCTTCAATCCGCGAATGTATACCAGACTAGCTGGTAGAAAAGCGCAGTACTTGCAAATGCCAGTGTTTTCTGTCGGCTTGTCATTGGTGATGTAAGGTAAAACCTCCACCACAGGGTCGACGTGTAGTTTTGATTGAACGGGGCCGAACTCGAGATGGGCCTCTCCGCTCATCGGTCGACAACCTTCATGCCACTCTTGATCATCTTCGCGAGAGTAAAGCATGAATTTGCCGTACTTGGTGCTAGTTCCTCTTTTTGTCGAGTTAAACTTTGAGCATGGCCTGTGAAGCATGATTGGTAGTCGGCTTGACCTTGACTGGAAACGCCCTCTAGTCTCGCCGTCAACTAGGTTGCAGGTGATGGTAGCGTCGTCTGCAATGCTCCTTAGTCGTTGCGGTAGAGCCATGGCGAATTCCGTTTTCTGGAAAGTCACTTTGCAGCCGCTGCCAAGTGACGCCCACGACCAGGACGGCGCCGTTCTTTTCCGTGCAAGTATCTCTTTTCGTTTCTGCCTCCACTCTGCAACCGTGTGCACATACCACAGCAAGTCATTCTTTAGATAACTCTCCCACAATCCAGCCAAGAATAAATCCCCCGTGAGCTCAGCCGTCTCGGCAGTAAGCCCTGAGAGAGCAGGCAGCATGTCAGTCTGCTTCGTGAGGTTGAGACAGGTATACTCGCTCACGACTCTGTGCCATCGCTCGTAGGCATCAATTCGCTTTCCCTTTGCAGATTTCAAGGTGTGAGAGTGACCTGTTGGTTCCCAGAGAAAGCTTAGGTATCGTGATCGAGATCGTAGGGGCGTGTAGGTACCTCCGAGCCCAACCACGTTATCCCAGGCCCAATGCTGTCTGCCACCGCATTCGCAAGTGTTTACATCACCACAATCAAAAGCCATCTCTCCGTGATGGCAATGAATGACACGACGTGATAGCAAGCGCTCCTGCAAGCACCACGCCCGATTATACAGCGGGAAGTACTGTTTAACCCTCGCAAATTCAGAAATGTCTGACTTGACACCAATTCCAACCCCTATCATGAACTCGTGGCCGCTGGTACTTCTCAAGTTGAAGCATTGTGTTGGAATGACCTTGGAAAAGCAGCCTCCTCGTGAATCAGGCGACCAAGTGACTGCAAGGGTAGCGTATGCGTTGCGATAAATGTTGACCATCTGCGCCGCCTCCCGCTTCCAATCTTCATCGTCATTCTGAATAATGCAGAGAGAATCAATCCAGAGGTAAGGGATCCCAAGTTTCCTCACAAGTTGGATTGCTTGATGGAAGCTAGGAGGGAGCTCCTGTGCAGGGATGAAGTCTAATCGTTCTTGGAGGGACGATTTCTTCGTCATGATTTCGATTGGGGCCTTGCCCCAGCAGTGGCTAAGACACATGTACGTGCCTCGTTGGCCCGTTGAATCAACGAGTTTGACCCCGCTCTCGGATCCTCTGAAGATCTCGGCCACATCAACAAGTCTCGTAGGAAGTACCACATCGCGTCCGATGCCACACTTTCCGTGACCATCTTCACAGCCTTTCAGCCAACCACGAACTCGCTGGAGGCTCAGAGACGAAGCCGTGTCACCTGATAGCCCATTTGTATACCCCATCCCTTTAAAGTGACTCCTAGAGTTGTTGAGGTTGAGAATTCGGACGCAATGCTCTGTCCCTGTCTGATCCTGGATATCCAGCACAAATGTGGACTGCTTTCCCCATCGCATGGAAGTGGACTGATTCAACGGTCCTAGATACTTGATCGGAAGCATTTCCAGTATAGACTTGACAGTCTTGCAGCTTCCACAGCCTTCAGAAGAGGACTTTTCCAAATCTGCGAAGGTGAAAAGGCGTCCTCGGATCCTGGTGATGTCTCTTACTCTGACGGTTTCCTCAGATGACATTGGAGTTCGGCGAGATATGCCTGGCTCAGGGTCGTCGCGCCGCCTTACAGATGCGCAAAAAAGAGAGCATCCGCTTGTACCGGCGGTTTCCCAAAAGTCGAACGGTCGTTTCGCGGCGCCTTGCCCATGACTAGCCGCTAGGGCATCCGACAGTGACAATACCGAAACTTGCATAGATTCGTGAAAGAGCGCCAGTAGAGCGCGGCGATTTTAGCTCTTTATTATAACTTTTGTACTGGAAGTCCGTCAGTTTGTCGGAATTCGAGTGCCATACGCTACTTCCTAGACGTGAATGGGAACAGTGATGATGATGGTTGAAAACTGTCTCATCTTTCCGTTCTTTCCAATCAGGTCAAGTTTCTCTGACTTTCCCCCGCTTTCTTATTAACTGCTGCCTGACCACTGTGCGACCACCGCCTGAATTGCAGCCTTATTGCAGCCTGACTGTTGCCTGCATGTCTCAAGTTGGCTTGTCGTAGAATGTCTCGTCCTATTGGTCCAATATCACATACCACTCGGGTTGTATAAATGGCTTATGATGCCTGGATGATCTTTGCCAAATACTCGACTTATTTCGTCGCTCTATCAGGAACCGACGAGACCTCTCTTCTGATGCGTTTTACACAAACAGATCACCTTTCACAAAACACTGCTATCTTGAGGTGATTCCCATATTACTTCAGGAAAGAGGTAGACCTACGCCAAGCCCTGTGCAGCAGCACAATGCCCTTCACACTCTTCATCGCCTCCTTTACTATTGCTATCGCCCTCGTTAGCCGTTGGACGCGCCCCTGACTGCCACCAGATGCGGCATTGTGGATGGCATGGTTACTCGTGGACGTTGCGATACCAAAGGTTGGTGCCACAAGACGATATGCCTGAGTTTAATGGTTATGTATGTCATGATATTAATATCTGGGTCTAGCATAGCGATCAGATTGTGTTTTATGGTTACGAACCCGGGAGGCTAAACCTTTGTTCTGGGAGGCTTATTTAGCTGAGGTGGTTAAAGATAACCACGACCACACCATCCTGCGGTCGGTGAGCCATAGTGAAAATTCCCAAACAAATGACTTGTAAGAATAATATACCCCTGTTCCGAAGGATCACGCCAGGGTCGATTTCTTGGCAAGACTAGCAGAGTTCATTTGGTATCTAGTTGGTTGCTATGCGCGACTCTCGGATAGGGTTAGAACTAACACATGTACGAAACTGATGAGACTAGTCTAACCTTTCATTTAGAAAACTACAAGTTTATCCTCACTTTAGGACAAGCATCTTCTAAAGATGCGCGCGCACGTGTGCGTATGCCATGTCGGGTTAGGGGTAATCGTTCGACAAAGACTTGGCTTAAACAACCATGACATTTCCCCTCCCTGCAAGGCTCACGTGTGCCAGTCCAGGGGAGAGTCTTGGAAGATACGTTCACCTGTGCCAAGATGATGCCAAGGAACCGGTGGGAGGTCGCCAAGATGCAACCTCGAGGGGGGTGTGAGAGTGACACTACGATGCCCGGGGTAAGGGTTTGTTTGGGTGGCTTGCCAAGGACGACATTCTGCATGGAAGAAAGGGCCAAGAGTTTGTGGTGCTACGTAGTGCAGGAACGGAGAGTTGGTGGTTTGGGAGACATGGGGATATTCCTACTGCGGTAATATGTCGTGTGCAGTATCGAGGAGGTACCAACGTCCCAGCTACACGGTGAACATGGCGATACCTCCGACGCTACGTATCCAAACCAGCTGGTCGACCAACCGACCGCTGGTTTTACTGTATTTTCTGGCTATCTAGTTGAGCGGCTTGCTCCAACTCAGCTGTTGGAAAATCCGAAACGAAGCGCGCTCTCAAGATGCTACTCTGGCGTCGCGTTGTTTATCAATTATCGAGGTATCACAGAATCTTCGATCTTGTCCCGGCCTCAACTATGATAAAGAACACATTTTCACAGAATCTTCAAGCACATGCAGTTCGGGGTTTCAACTCCGTCAATTAAAGGTCTTAAAGTAAATACTAACAACAAATTCCGACCTCGGTATCTTTCTATGCATATCAAGCCCGCTTTTCTAATATCATAACATGTGTACTATGCCACTACTCCGTGGCATTCTAAAAGAGAGACCGAGCTTCAAGCTCAAAACAGGTTGAGAGGAGGATAGGAGTGTTTGTTTAAAAGTGAGGGGCGTTGAGGGCAAGACCCATGAGACAGCCACCGATGAGACCAGCGATGGGGATGGTCATGATCCAGGAGAAGACCAAGAGGAAAACTCGCTTCCAGTTGACGGCGCTCAGGCTGCCGTTGCACAGACCGACACCAACGGTGGCACCAGTGATGCACATGGATGTGGAGACGGGGAGCTTGTACTGGGAGAAGACGAGGACGGTGATGGCGGCACCCATCTCCATGGAGGAGCCACGGCTGGGGGAGTGGTAGGTGATCTTGTTACCCATAACTGTTGTCTGTTAGTGGATGTTCTAAGTCGATAGTAGAAGTGATGCTTACCCTTCATGATGTTGTATCCGTAGGTGATGAAACCAATGCAAATGGTGGCAGCGACAATACCAATCTGCCAGAGAGGGACATCGGCCTTCTTCTCGGCAGGCTTGCCAGAGTGCCAAGCAGCGTACATACCAGCCCAGACACCGACAGCGTTACCGACATCGTTGGCACCGTGAGCGAAAGAAGCAGTGCAGGCAGTGATGATCTGGACGAAAGAGTACAGGTACTCGACCTCGTTGGAGTACTTGGGAGCCTTGGCGTAGACGCGAGCCATGCGCTTACCCTCGGGAGTACCCTCGATACCGATCTGAGCAGTGTGGATGTCGTAGTGGGCACCGTAGAGGAGAGCGCAGACGATCTGGGCGGGGATGCGCTTGACGATGGCAATCAGGTTATGAGTCTCGTGAATGGAACCGGCACCGATGGGGTTGGCGTGGAGAGTGCGCATAGCCCAGCCAAGAGGACCACGGGACTTGCGGAGCTTAGCATGGTGCTTCTCGGTGTTCTCACGGAGCATTCGCTGATAAGCCTCCTGAGAGGACTCGGCAAGGTTGAGGGTGTGCTTCTCGTTGGTGACCTCGTGAGCGGGGTGGGCGGGGGAGATCTCATCATCGTTGCTGCCCTTCTTGGGGTCGTACTGAGTCTCGGAGTCCTGGTTGGAGGCCTGGTCGTCCTCGGCATCGTGCTGGATGACGGCGTAGTTGGGGACACGGGCGTTCTCAGCATCAGGAGGAGCAGCGCGCTTGAACAGGAAGGGTCCTTGCCAGGCATCCCACCAGCGGAGGGTGTAGTCGCGCTTAATGACGACGGCGTGGACGAAGGGGACGAAGAACATGGCGGACAGGAAGAACAGACCGAAGCCGACACCCAGAGTGACGGCGGCGATGTACCAAGCGGGCTTCTCAGTGAGACCAAGGCGGGGAGAACCCTTGTAAACGATAGAGAGCGTGCAGATGGTACCAGCGATCAGGAAGAAGAAGGGAGAGGTCCAGACAGCCCAGGGGACAGGGTTCTTGCGGACGTGAACAACAAGCTTAACAAGCATGAAGATGATGGCACCGAAGCAGCCAGCGATGGCGGGAGCCATACCGAGACCGGCAAAGATGGCACCGAGACCCTGGCCACCGTTCCAGCCCCATTGGACCTTGCTGGCACCGACAGTAGCGATACCAACACCAGCGAGCGAAGAAATGAGAGAGTATGTCGAAGAGACGTGGGCATTGTGCTTGGTGCACCACATAACCCAGAGAGAGGCACCAGCGGAGGCACAGGCGAAGGCGAGGAGCTGAACACCGGCGTTGTCACGGAAGGCCTCCATGGGGATGATGCCGTTCTTGATGGTCGAGGCGGTTCGGGCGCCGACTGTTAGGGCACCGAGGAGTTCGAAGATACAGCAGAGGATCATGGCGCCTCGGTAGGTAACCGAGCGCGATGAAACGCTGGTAGCCCAAGCGTTGGCGACATCGTCTGTAGAGGGAGAAAGATTGTTAGTGAATTGTTGTCGATGGGATGTGTATGCGTCATAGGCTCCAAGGTGAGAGGAGGGGAACTGCTACTTACTGGCACCGTTGTTGTAGGCCTCGAGCAGGGCGAAGCAAGTGCCTAGGGCAAAGACGTAGGTGTAAGCCTCGAGCACCATCTTGACTGGTTTGGCTTTTTAATTCGGGAAAGAAGGAAGAAGAAGCCAAGCAGTCGAATGAGAGTTGTGCTGCTGCTGATGATGGATGGAGAAGAAAGGGATGCTCGAGCAAGAAGAAAGAGATAAATCGAGGGGTCTCAGACAGCTTCTTTTTAAACTCTCGGGGACACTGGAGCTTTACCTGCATGTCGATACGGCACCACCACCCCCCACCTCGGACGCTACCCGCAGTCGAGAAGCAAGAGACAGAAGAGCTCGGTGAGACGATCTGGCTACCGATTACTTTGGTGTAAACACCCAACGGCCGAAAGCCCACGCAGCAGTGAGAAGCGTGCTGGTTTGCCGCATTGGGCGTTCCCCTGTCAGTGTGTTGCTCCCCCGGGTGGTACGGAGTACATTTAAGCATAACCCTATGAGATTCGTTCAACACCCCACGTGGGCAAGATCTGATGCTAAAGACGCTTCATGATTGGGTCAGTGCTCGTCGCAAGAGGGTGCAGGGGGGGTGTGGGTGTGGCTTAGTGACGGCGTCCGCCATCAAACACCATCAACCAGGGTAGAGAATCCAATCGAGAGGGCTTACCAGGCAGACAGACACTCCCAATCTGCCAAGTCGCGTGGAGCCGTCTTGGTCAAGTCTTGTCGATCGCCCAGAACACCTTCTTGATCCGAGGAGCCGCAGCCCCTGCAACAGCGAGAGAAGACGTCGCGTGCGTGAAGATACAGTACTGGATTTTTAGCTCCAGCTCCCCGAAGAGCTTCAATTTAGGCATGATTTGATGATGCGAGGCAAAAACTATGCTTAAAGTCAAAGGGGAGACACACACATGCGAACAAATGGGCACGTGGGGTAAGACATAGAAACACTGCGCAGTCTGTGGTCTTTGCCTAGATCCTTTTTGTCATTTTTTTCCCCACAGTTGACCAAGAAACTCCATCCTTCATCGATGAAACTCGTACATACGTAGATTTCGGACGTTCAATGTTTCGTGCGTGCCCAAATCTCCATCTTCTGTCTTGGCAATCTTGGCACACGCACACACACACACAAGAAGACCCTCAAAGGAAAAAAAAAAATCTAGACGGCCCACGCCGTTACCAAACATCAAGAAAGATCCACCGTCGGTCTCCAAACCTGGTTAGTCGGCCCCAGGCCTCGCACGCTGGCCGGGCTCCGTCCGACTCCGAGCACCACAGCTGGGGGTTTAAGCTTAGCCCTGTTTAGGCGCTCCGTTGGCCCCTTCTAGCCATTGTCTCCGGTGAGACGTGGGTTTTTCTTTGCAAGGGGAAAAAAAAAAGTTCCACTCGGTGGCCCAAAACGAAGGAGGAGAAGCTGTGGCCACTTGTAACGGGCACATGGGGAATTGCTGCGATCTTATAGGAAGATGAACCCGTTCATCCAGATCCCCGGACAAAGCAATAGCTGGAGAAGCCTAGGCCGAACGATTGAAATGGTCTCGCCACTTTTACTGGCACCTCCATGTCTAAGCACGTGCTTATCCTCACATTTGATCCTCACGTTCCTTCAAGGCGCACCACACCCAACGTCCGGGCGAGAATCCATTCAGAGACGAGGCCTTTCACCGAGGGACCGCCACAATGAAGCCGCCCACTTGACGAACCTCTTCTCGTATACCGAGTACGATTGATTGAAGTGAAAAAAGCTTTGGTCACGCGTTGGTTTCCTCTCAATCGTTTGTCCTGGGGCAGCGGAAACGGGTTGATCCCCCCCCACTTTGTCTAGAACAACGTCTCGCCTTACATTCTTGAACGATTGTCACAATCAGACAGTTTAACAATTTTCATCGCCACAGTCTTGAGGTCATCTCGAGATTCGCTATCAAAAAGTCGGCAATGCTTGCCGTATGCCAAGCTTGCCAAGTCGCTAACATCGGGAACACCATTGTGCTGGGATGCCCTTCGGATCGGTGGCCGTCTTGGCCGTTGATTGACTGCCCTGCCTGTCTTGTTGGCGTGCTGCCCGTTCAGATCGTCCACTTTGCCATGACCGTTCCTTGCACCCACGGGGACCAGAGGCGGCGTCTACATTGGGTGCAGCGATGCGCCCCAGACGCCCAGCCGAGCTGACCTCGCATGACACCCCCTAGCAGCGGGCACGACCGTCGACAGATCCCCTTGATTTGTTCTTCCCCACTTGGACAGTACATCTAATTCATGACGTGCGTTATGCATGTGCTATAGCGGGATGTCCGTGGGACGAGTCGAGAGCCCACGCCGTGGTTGATTGATCAGCCAACAGGTCCACTGGTTGTTGGTGATTACAGCTGATTTGGGGATGTTCTGGTGTAGGATTGGTACTAGTCTAACCCTTGTCGCATATCCAATGTGATAGATGATTGCTACAGTGACCATTCACATCGCAGTGGCCAGAGGGTGCTATCATTGTGTGTAGATCTTGGTTCGTTGGTGTTGAAGCCATCACCAAGACAAACGCTGATCATGTCGATACTTGGAGGTAGGACTCACTTCCGGCACCAAGATAATCAATCTTCTATAATTCCATAATTTTTATTTCCACGGGGATCTAGGTTCTAGACATTTCCTCTCGATGCTGTTTATGCTGTGATATTGAGTGCTTGCATCAAGATTGTTTGAGATGATGGTTCACCACTGTCTCATCAACACTCTCACCCAATAGCACAACAACCCGAAAATTCACGGCCGAGTGAGACTCTCAAGACTTAAAATATGATTCAAAAAGCCTATATACTCAATTTCTCTCATTTTTCTCACAATTCACATGCTTATCTCACCTTGACGTGGCTCAACGCGCACAACAATCTCACGTAGCAACACTACCCTACACCTCAAGTGAAATCAGGCTTCAAAGATTGACACTCCCCTGTGGATGCCACATCCTTGCAAGCTGATATACCATCATGCATTATTGGCCATCCCGCGTTTAAAGCTGAACAACGGCATCTCCGCTCCCTGCAAACATCGCATGAACCAATCCACCAAACCCGTGGGCACCCCTAGCCTCCTGTGTCGATCTGGCATTAGACGAAGCTATTCTCACCTGGGAATAGTCACCCGGACTCTCCATATTCTAGACTGCCAAGGCTATCCTCAAATAACTTTTGCAGACGCGGACCCTCGCTGTCGGCAACTTCTGCACTGGTCCGTACCGACCCGAAGGGATGATAGGGGAAGAGTCTGGGCAAATCTTAGTCGATGTAACATGATCTGATTAGTTGTTGGCTTACCCATATTCTGGAACAAATGTTATGACAGCGTCGACGTCTCTCTCCGCCCTTGACTTGATGATTCGGATCCAGAGCTTCTCGAAGAAAGCACGTTCAGCTGCGAAAATTGGGTTGAGTGGTTCAGGACACTGGGTGGACTGTGTCGTGCCAATGCGCGTATGGATGTGATACACCTGTAAAACGCGTTAGAAATTTCTCGGTGAACGTGGTGGTGCACCGACGTGAGGGATGACTCTGTCTAGTAGCTCCTGGTCCTCTTCGCCGACGTCGAGCAGTCTCTCGCAGCCAACGATCCAGTGTGAGAAGTCGCCAGTGATGCGAAGCCTGCCAAGATGAGTCAATTGACACGAAGGATTGACGAGCAAGATAGGACGGAACGCACTCTGGCACCCTCTCAAGCACATAGTCTGCAACGTATGGGTTGAAAAGCCCCCGGTTACGATGCGTTTCATGGCAAACCTGCCCTTCAAACCCCAATTCCTTGTCGATCGGCAGAGTCCTCTCGAAGAAGTAAGCAGCCTGTTCCCACGACCAAAAATCTCTTGATTGATGCCACGCAGAGAAGATTCTAGGAAGATTAATTGAGGACGTGACTATGAGAAACTCCATGGAAGGCCTACGTGATGCTGATCTTCAAACCCAGGCCGTCGCAGAGTTTTTCGCACCTCCCGCCGTTGACCCTCGTTTAAATCATAGGGAACCATCTCGACTCCGTCTGTCGATCTCGAATCAATACATGTAATTTGGAAGGTGGCTGAGAATTTTCCTAGGCGTTGCGAGCCGCGATCGTGTCTACCCACTTACCGTACCCAAGTTTCTTCCACTCCGCAAAGAGCGGCCTCCAGGCTTCGAAATTCTCCCCGGGCTCGACGCCCCAGGTAGACCTGAATCGCTCGATCCGAACCATCTTGGATATGTGGCAAGTTAATTTGAGAGCCGAGGTGCTGGGTGGCTATGTGGCTGGCGTATCGTTGCGCTGCTCAAGCTGTAGTCGACGATGGGTGCCTAGAGTATCGTTGCGGTTGGGACTGAAGGAATAAATACCACCATGGTCTCTCCCCGAAGCCGGGACTGGAGCTCACCGCATTGCACACAAGATGAAACCATTGGTCAAGATAGGTGTGTTCGGCACAGGACGGCCATGAGCTCGGGGATCATGGTGGGTTTCCTCTTTCGGACCCGAAGACTGGTTTGATCCTCCGGCACCACCGGACTTGATCGGAGAGAGCCCGGAAGGATATAGATGTGAAGAAAAAGACAGAGTAAGAAGGTATATAATTTTTCTTCACTTTCCTAGCTATTTTGAAGGTCAATTGCAAGTCCAATTCCCAAGAGATCTTTATACATCCCCGCTCGTCTTCACAGCGAAGAATTGACCCTGAGCTCCGTCTATAGCCGTCATGATACCAGGAGCTTCTACAGTGAACACAACAAAATGTGATAAAGTTTAGGCTAGGATGAGAATACAAGCGTAGTGCGGCCTTCAAAATAGTAAAGGGTTAGAAGAGTTTTGGTTCATCCGAGACGTCACTGTTTGGCACACGTTGATGAGGGTTGCCTTTAACAGCGAGGGGAGGACTAAAGTATCCTCGAGTATTTTTTAATGCATCTTGGATTCCTGGTGGCGTTTGTAAGAATACGTAGTAAATCTGTATTAATTAGAAAATACGTAATGTGACTGATTTCATATTGGAGACTACTCTGCGAGAACTCAAGGACATGGATCAACACGCTTGTATTCATTGAGAACTTTGTGATCTACTTAGAGATGACTCAATAGCTAGATCGAAAGGCTTGGTATTTCCCAATCACTTTTTCTTTTTAAAAATTTTTAGCCGATACGCCCGCGACAGGTAGAGGAAACACAGCGTCTCAGGAGGATCAGGACTCTCAAGGAACTCTGCCCTGAGCCCTCCATCTTTCCAATTGGTGAAATCGAAACGCCGAATACCGACATAGGAGATTATACAATTTGGTCGGCTGTGTATCGGCAACTTGGGCCGTTGGCTCAGTTGTTGATAATGATGGATGCGCATGAATGTCAGTGACGGTTGGTTAAATGACTCAAGGGCCATATTCTACCTTTCTTCCGGCACTAAACCAATAAGTGATTATAAATGCAGGTTAGTTACGAACTCTACGCTGTGGCGGGTAAACATTGGTAGAGGTAAATGTCTCGGACACAATGTTCTGAATAGTGTCATCGGCTGAAAGAAACGCCGCCGAGGCCCGAGGTATATAGTCGCACAAAAAGTTGGGCCGATTGATTTGTAAAGAGACTTGATTGGTGCGGAAAGCTTAATAAGATCAAGATCCGGGTTCCGTTGGAGATGTCTCTTGAAGGGCGTCATTGACCAATATCTCCGCATCTCGAGCACCCCCAAACAGCCCAAACTCCAACATTGAACTTGCTTTTCCATCATGTTTGAAGGATTCCAATCTTTTGATGTTGAAACATCTACCGAAAATGTTACGATTCATGGGTTGAAGAGCGGTGACGCGTCGTCGTCAAAGCCTCCGTTGCTGCTGCTCCATGGCTTTCCCCAAACCCTACACATCTGGCATCGCGTTACGCCTCAGCTCCTCGACAAGTACACAGTTATTCTCATCGACATCCGAGGATATGGACAGTCTTCCAAGCCAGAGGAAGTCTCGGCGTATGCCAAGAGCGCCATGGCCCGCGACTGCATCGATGTGATGGACTCTTTGGGCTTTACCGACTCCTTCTACGTCTGCGCCCACGATCGAGGAGCAAGAGTGGCCCACAAGCTATGCGTCGATTATCCAGACCGAGTGCGCAAGGTTATTCTTCTCGATATTTGCCCGACGCTTTCTATGTACACAAAGACCGACTTCAACTTTGCCAAAGCATACTTTCACTGGTTCTTCCTCATCCAGGATGCTCCGCTTCCAGAGATGATGATCGCTGGTCGATCGAGGCACTTTGCGGAGTTGTTCATGGGAGGAAGACAGAAGGAGGGATTGAACTTCTTTGACCCTACCTGTTTCGACTTTTACGCCAAGAGTCTGGAAGATGAGTTGACGGTTCATGCCATGTGCAATGATTATCGGGCGAGTGCGACTTTGGACTTGGATGAGGCTCGGGCAGACTTGCAGCAGGGAAGAAGAATTCACAGCCCTTTGCTTGTGCTTTGGGGGAAGCATGGGGTTATTGAGAAGTGCTTTGATGCTGTTCAGGAATGGAAAGATGTTACTGAGCCTGGTGTGCTAGTCGAGGGACGTAGTGTTGACTCTGGGCACTATATCCCAGAACAAGCACCTGGAGAAGTCGTATCTGCTGTTCTAAACTTCTTCAAGTAGTCAGTTAGAGCTAGATGACTGTTAGAGATGCAGAAATCATTCACTTCAGTTGATACTATTTCGACAGTAAGCCTTTCGAATCATCAATCTAAGCTACAATGATGTCAAAAGCAATCAGCCACAAGAAGAAAAAAACACAGCTATCAATACATGACGGTATCAAAAACTAAAACACCGTATCCTGCTTTCGAATCATCTCTAGCACAATCTCAGTATTCCTCGAAACACCTCGATATGGACCAGACAGCGCCTATGAGCTATGGGCATAATATTTCACCGTGCTAATCATTTGATTCGGGGGTCGGATCCCGGGTTCCGAGGCTGCAAATCGTCAATGGGGACGACCTGCAGGCGGGCGGCCTTTTCTTTTGCCGAAGCCCCTCACCTCAGCTCCGAGACACGGTCATACGGTGATACCCATCTTCCATATTAGTCGCTTGATACCCAGTTCTCAATATCTTCAAACTACACCTTTTACTTCTCAACTATTGCAATGGCCGGAAAAACACTCAAAATCGCCGTGATACCCGGTGACGGCATCGGCGTCGAGGTGATGCCATACGGCGTTCGATGCCTCCAAGCCGCTGCCCAAAAGTTCAACCTATCTCTCGAGTTTGAGGAGTTTGACTTTTCCAGCTGCGATTATTACGAGAAGCATGGCACCATGTTGCCCGACGACTGGAAAGAGACACTCACAAAGTTCGATGCCATCTACTTTGGCGCTGTGGGGATGCCGGACCGAGTGCCCGACAACGTCAGCCTCTGGGGAAGCCTTCTCAAATTTCGCCGCGAGTTTGATCAGTATATCAACTTGCGTCCTTGTCGCCTCATGCCTGGAATTCCATCTCCACTTGCTGGTCGTAAGCCAGGCGATATCGACTTCTGGATCGTGCGCGAGAACACGGAGGGAGAGTACAGCAGCATCGGTGGCATCATGTTTGAGGGGACAGACAGGGAGACTGTCGTTCAAGAAACCGTCATGACTCGTGTTGGCGTTGATAGAGTTCTTCGTTACGCGTTTGATCTCGCCCAAAGCCGACCGCGCAAGAAGTTGACGAGTGCTACCAAGAGCAACGGCATCAGTATCACTATGCCTTATTGGGATGCTCGCGTGCGGGAGATGCAAAAGAATTACCCCGACGTCGCTGTTGATAAGTACCACATCGATATTCTCACAGCGCACTTTGTGCAACGTCCTCAAATCTTTGATGTCGTGGTCGGAAGCAACCTCTTTGGAGATATCCTATCAGACTTGGGACCAGCTTGCACCGGAACCATCGGAGTTGCACCATCTGCAAACATCAATCCCACTGGAGGATTCCCGAGCTTGTTCGAACCGGTTCATGGGAGTGCACCGGATATCTTTGGCAAAGGGATTGCTAATCCGATTGGCATGATCTGGGCGGGTCAGATGATGCTGTCCCACTTTGGCTTCAATGATGCTGCGGATGCCATGTTGAAGGCTATTGAGACTGTTCTTGCTCGGTCTGATAAGGAGGTTATGACGGCGGATATGGGAGGAAAGGGAAATACGCGGAGCCTGGCTGAAGCTATCGAGAATGAGATTTTGTCCATCTAGGAGACGCTAGCGCCCTGTTGAAGCAAGTACTCATAACTGTACAATTTGATAGGCCTTGGTAAAAATGAGACATACATTATATGTGTCAAGTTGCATCGGTGTGGTCGTTGACTTGCTCTCACGATATGTCTTGCAGATCAGGTGATGGGCTCGGGCAAACTCCAGGTACCGACTCGCATGCATGGAAGCGAAACAAGGAAGCTCCAAGATTTATGTCAAAATAATGCGATTGGTGCCAAGACCTGGAGCCCCTGACCATCATCTGTCGGCTGCCAATACCTTGGGAGAAAAAGCCACTTAACAACAAACCCAGTATGACCAGCTACCGAAGAAAGCACACGACTTTCCCCGGCTTTTCATTACTCCAGCTAATGCCTAAATCATTCAGGCTATTTCTCCAGTTTTCATCCTTCAAGCTGACGCGACGCGACTCAGACCATGCCAGGGTCCCCGGCCACTACCCCAAACTCGATTCTCAGCAACGGAATCGATCCCGAAGTGTGTGTCCTCAACTCGAATGAAAAAGAGAGAAATTTTTTCCTTCATTAAAAAAAAGAAGTAAGCAGGGATTAGAATGCCCGAGGTCCTGGAAAACCCTGACTCGGCCCCTGAAAAAAACAATCGGTGAAGGTAACGCAGATCATGCATTTGCGTTGGGTAGAGACTCAAGATCATGAACTTCGTCGTCCCGCTTACGTTTGTAAACAAAATGTCCAATAGAGTCGTCACAAAATAATTACGGCTGTGGGCCATTGTTAGGTAATTGGTGCCATGGCTTCTCTTGGCGTTCCTACTGGGATTATTCCGTTGCCAACTGTCTACGAGACGTTCGTATAAAGAGCTCATCGGACGGTTTATTTCTTCGTGCTCTCGCAGGCTTTCAGATCTGTCTCTCTCGTCTTGCACTGGTTTGGTGCCCATAGCCTTGTAAATCACCGGCCATATGGAACCTAGAATTACTCGCCTACCCATTCCTCGTCAAGCTGCTCTCCCTCCAGAAGAAGGATACGTCACACGCTGAAAGTAGCCAAGCCAAGAGTTTCGGTCTGAGACAATGCATGTGTACATACAGGGAGCCAACTCGTGGCTTAACGAGCACGTCGAGACATTCGTCCGTCGGCACGTGCCGGACGCTGTCTTCTACGACAACTTTGCCTCTTTTCCTGAGGATGCCGACACAGTGTTTCAACTGTGTGATGGATGGCACCTGAATCGACACTTTGCTGCCTTGAACAAGGCTAGCAATGGACTTCTCAACGCATACCCCAACAGCGATGCACTTGCTCGGAAGGATCATCTCGCTAGGGTCGTGGATTACTGGACTACCAAGAGGTCGGACAGCATTCTCAAGGGTCATGTGCCCGCCACTGTTCGGCTTTCTCTCGATTACGCCGAGTATGTTGAGGACGCCCTGGCTGCTGCTGACGACCTCACACTCTTGTACTCCCTTGAGGACAACGAGCAGAAGGACGCAGCGGAACGCGACTGGTGGATTCTCAAACCGGCAATGATTGATTGTGGTCATGGAATCCGTATCTTCAGTACTATTGAGGAGCTTGCCGGTAACCTCGAACTTGCTGCCAACATTTCTGAGGAAGAAGAGGACACAGACGAGGATGCTCAGTCCATCGGCATGAGACCCCAAGAGGATGACGAGTCCGAGTTTTCGCCTAGCCTATCGACTCCTGGCCTTAACTCCCTGGATGCCCTGATCACGGCTACTGGAAAGCTATCTTTTGATCCAGCAAAGATGAAGGAACCCCCACTACTCATTGACGAGCACGAACGTATCCCATCAGCCTGGATGCGCGAATTCGTCGCTCAGCAATACATCGTGGCGATTCCACCTCTTGATGGAAGAAAGTGGCACGTACGAGCCTATGCCCTTTCTATCGGTCGCCTCAAGGTTCATGTCTTTCGAGAGATGCTCGCCTTGCTTGCACTGCAGGACTATGAACCTCCCTGGAAGAACCCGAGTCTGAAGTCATCTCTGACCAACACGGCACTTCAAGAGGAGGACGAGTTCACAAGCAAGGAATCAATGAGGGAGTTTTGGGAAATCTCCGACGACTTGCTTCCTGGCGACTGGAAGAACAGCATCTTCAAGCAAGCCTGTGAAATTTCCGCTGAGCTATTCCGCGCGGCGGCTCATACCATGGCAGACAAGTTCACGCCACTAGACAAGTGCTTTGAGCTCTTTGCCATTGACTTTCTCATCGATTCCAATGGTAGCGCCTGGCTGCTCGAGGTCAACGAAACACCGGCGTTTTATCAGCACGGGTATGCTGGGTCTTTGGCTCTGAGACTTATGGAGTCACTTGTTTGTGTGACAATGGAGCACATGGGCAAGGCGAAACTTGAGGATGAGAAGAATGCTGCGGCAAAGGAGTGGTTCGTTGAGGTGTTGGATGCCACTAATGAACTTGCTAAGAGCAACATTACTGAGATCATGCCCGGAGATTGAGGAACGAGGAAATGGTGTTAGACTTTGTTTTCTGATTAGCATGGAGTTGTTCATGATAGATGTTGAGAAAAACACGTTGCATTCTTGGTTAATCCTTCTCATCACGCGCCCTATTCTTGTTGACTGAGATTCTATACTCAACTTTACATGGGTCTCATAGGATTGAGAGCAACGACGTTCCATAAGGAAGACGGTGAGTCTCGACTATTATAGATTTAAACCTTGAGACTACATTCTGACTCAGCTGTCCCATCGAGGGCCAGGCTCCAACTATATCAACAAACACAAGAGAAACCTTGAGACAACTAACACACCACCCCGACTACCCTGGCCACCTTCCATACGTTCTCCCTAGGTTCGAATATCTCCCAAAGAAAAGTTTGACTGCAAGAATATCTATTCTATTTTTCTGAAGAAAGACGCAGAGTTCAGTTAGTTGATGGCGGCATGTATTGAAATATGTGCTTTTCCTAGTTGCCGTAATGCGGAATGAACTACGCTTAATCGGGAGGTTTCTAGGAAAACAGAGTTACAGATAATGAAGTTGTCCTGGAAAAATAGATTGATCACAAAATTCTGGTTCGCAATGCAGCCCATGAAAGAATCAACTGGCATGACTGAGGAAGAGCACTAATCTTCTAGCTCAGTTGTTCCATCAAGGGCCGCGTATCAACTACCATAAAAAACACAATTCTAACACATCATGGCATCATATCCCAATGTTAACACAGCGGAGGAAGCGGAACAAAAATTTCATCTAGTAAAGTTCAAGTGATGCGCTTTATCCGCAAGTTATGTTGCCTTCTCAAGTGCCTGGCCAATTTTTATATCCAGTCCTCCCATCCAGGCGGCAAAGATGGAAGTTATCGACCGAAATTTATGATGTCTAGCTTCTCACGGAGCGAGTATACTTGGTTCGGAATCAAATTCCGTCTTGTGATAGGGTGTTAGCTAAATATAGCCCGGTCATTACCCCATGCGGTAATCCTGATTCCTTCGCGCTGGGTTACCCAATCAGGTGAAGAAACTGGGATCTTTACATTCAATGTTGCCAAAGAGCAAAGTTGGGCCCTACCCTTTGCTTTCATACGATTTTGAGCATCTGATTATAGACACTCTATAGATAACTATTCAAGACGAGACGAGATGAACAGCAACTCAAATAAGTATTTATAGCCGAGGTTACACATGACGGTAGAGTGCTAACAACCAGCTGCAGCCATCCGCTTAAGGATTGTTTCTGCGCCACCAATCCTTCAGAAGGATTTTTATTCACCTATCGCCCCCGGAACCTTCGGCCCAGTGGCACAGGGCGCTGTGAGATTTGTGGTCTCGTGCGCTGGCGTTTCAGATCTCGATTAATCTCTAGTGGCGTGATGAAGGGATATCCTTGCAACCCACGAAGCATTGAAGACTTTTGACCACAGTTTTATGTCTCGTATTAACTGATGATAATGACTTACTCGGAAAAATACGACTCATATATGATAAAAGACATGAAGGAGTACAAAAAACTGGCTGCTGACTTGTGTTCAAGGTTGTGCCACAACTCAGCCTCTTTCTAAACATAGTTAGCTGCTGCTGCCAGCTCACAGACCCTGCCTGCCTAGACTTGGCGTGATACATAAAAAGTCCCCACAGCTGCCACTTGAACATTTCCTCGAGGCTCGTGAAAAACGTCGTCCTTCTCCTCCAAAGCAACCCGTGGAAAGAGTGTCGCCATGGCAGAACAAGGGTCTTATGAGCTATTACCCAAGACTCCAAGGCCTGCGGTGCAACCAGTCTCTCTCGACGATCGAGACGCGCCAATCTCGCCACTTCTGCCGACGCACCCAGCCTCTACGCTTCGATCACCAAAGGGCAAGACTAGCGAGTTCCGGCTCGTTTTCTCCGTGTGGTCATTGGAACTCGGATCGCTTCTTCTGAGTCTGTTATCGTTTGCTTGTCTAGTTACCCTACTCTTTGTATACGACCGCGAGCCCATCTCAAAATGGACCAAGTTTCCACTCTCGTTAAACGCCGTTATTTCGATCCTTGGGGCGATTACAAAAGCTTCCCTAGCATTCGTCGTTAGCATGTGCCTTTCGCAATGCAAGTGGAACTGGGTTGGAAACTTTGCTGAGCCGCTGGTTGACTTTGATCGGTTCGATGCTGCTAGCAGAGGGCCTTGGGGGAGTGGTCGACTCCTCGTATCCATGGTACGACGTCCGTGAGTATCATCTTCTCTGGTTGTCTTGGTTAACTCACGTGAGTCATAAAGCTGACTTGACATGTAGTCACTGGGCTTCTCTAGGTGCACTCGCAGCACTGATCCTAATTGCATTCGAACCTTTCCTCCAAGCCATCCTGACCTTCAAAGACCAGACGGTCAGAGTTGACCTGAGCGAATTAAACGACGTTCAGCCGACTATTGGAAGCAGTTCTGTCCTGGATGCAGGAAGCTGGACTGGGACAAACCAAATCGCCCTTCTCAACGTTCCCTTTAATGATTCAAATGGCAAAACGCTACTCTATCAGGCTACCGTCGGCCGGAAGGTACGCGTCGACATGGGAATGACAGCCGCAATTTGGTCTGGCTTCTCTTACCTCGTCACAGCGGAAAACCTTTCACCCTCGTTCTCGTGCAGGACGGGAAACTGCACATGGGCTAACTATACCTCCCTGGCTCTCTGCTCTAAGTGCCAAGATATCTCTCAATATGTCAAGAAAACGTCAGGTGTCATCAAGGTACCGGATGGGATCAGTTCAAGCGGATGGGTCCTCAAAAAGGGCGAAAAGCTTCCGGATGTCAGCAACACCATTCCCGAGGCGAACATGCGCGTGGTCGGGGAGAAGCTAGACTACACAAAGTACACGGTCCCAGGAATTAACCTGAAAATATCAAATTACAACGGAAAGACGCGGAGAGAGTCCGATGAAGATTCGAACTATCCCGACACCTACCTCACGACCACAGCCACGACGAACCCCGGCAAGACATTATCCTTCCGTGACTCTCGCACACTAGCTCTTGCTATACAATATTTTCAGGCGGATGAGACTTGGCAAGACAACAAAAACCACGTGGGAAGATACACCAGTCACGGCAAAAGAGTGCGGACTCTATTTCTGCGTCAATGAGTACGAGTCTGTAGTGGAACAGGGAGTTTTGAACGAAAAAGGTGCTCGCTTCCTGGGCGAACAAGACTGTCGACTCGTACACTGACAGCGAAGGGGCTCAGAAGGAGTACATGAAGTACAAGAACAACTCCCTCGATTTGGCCCCTGGATATGTCATGGTTCCGGATCTTCAGATTTACATCCCCGATAAGGACTTTCACTCTCGATCGGCAAATCTCACGCAACAAACATTCAACATTTCACAAACGACAGTCGTGTCCCTAATTGAGAGTCTCAAGGAGGGGTTCTGCGCTCGAAGCAGGAACGGCACCGAGTGCGACTGGGAAAACCAAGTTCTCGTCTATCCGTCTCTCCCTGGGGATGGACCACCAGGATTCATGTTTGCACTAGGCGAATCAACCAATATTCCTGGAACAATTGAAAACGTTGGGTTAAGTGTAACCAAGTGGATGCGCGATCGCAAATCGAAATCCTCCCCCGTGACGGGCGAGGAAACGAGGTCAATCGTCATCACGAGGGTTCGATGGGCGTACTTGGCTTATCCCACAGCGACGCTCCTTGTGGCATTCATGTTTGCGGCATTGGCTATTTGGGAATCAAGTAACTTGAAGCGTCCCGTTTGGAAAGATAGTGCCTTGGCTACGTTGGCATACTCTCCTGATGGAGAGTTTAGAGAAAGGCTTAAGGAGGCGGCAGTTTCTGGGAAACTGTCAGAGGTAGCGAGAAACACGAATGTCAGTCTGGAGTATCAGATGGGGCATGGGAAGATTGTATCCAGGGGAGAACGGAAACAATCTGCAGAGATTCCATGTTGAATTTGAGCTGGCAACATGGATCTATCATCTAGCAGGATATTATTAGTCCCTTGATCACCTATTCAGTAATCACTCCGCCACTCACCGTTCATGTCTAAGAAGTTAGAGTATATTGAACATGGTACCTAGGCATTCTCTCACAGGACTTGCAAGTTGCCACCCAACCGTGGCTTGGGCGTTGTCACTGCTAAATCTCCCAAAGATAGAGTCCATCAGGAGGACATCTGTACGCCGCCTCTCTGACCTCTGATGCACACTTTTTGATGCGACTAAATGTGTATTTCGGGCCGCACTACTCTGTGATTAACCAAGCGATTATAGTCATCAGTGAACTCATCATATATTTACACTCAAATGATGTCAATAACTCGTCTTTCTTCGCTAGAGCCAGACCAGTATCCAACGAAGCAACCAACGCGTCTGTAAATTGTGCCGTCAACATGCTCCAGGAGCAAGCCATGGCGGTGTTGGACGTGTAGCCACCAACATGACTTCGCCGTTGAAATGCCGGCCTTATCCCCAATACTATAGCAGTCCAGCTTCAACATAACATCGCTATTGGTACCTCCGAATGTGCCTATCAGCCAAGCCTCCGGAGCTGGAACGCTGCTTCCGTGGATCAGGCAGCCTCGTACACGCAGTCGGCCCGTAGTAACTTGGCCTAGCGGCACCAAGGCAGACCGGGGTGCCACACTACAGTCGATCATCTCAAGCTGCAGGCTCTCTGTACTCTCGAGTTCTCCAAGGCTTAGACCACTGCGTGGGTCTGGAAAGAGAACCGGACACTCGACTGATGCCCATGACCAACTTGGGGCGCGGTACGGGATGCACCGCACGGGTCGACTTTCCGTCGGAGATGTGAGCCAGATTAACTGAT
The DNA here is from genome assembly GCA_003946995.1 of Fusarium oligoseptatum. Lineage (NCBI taxonomy): Eukaryota > Fungi > Ascomycota > Sordariomycetes > Hypocreales > Nectriaceae > Fusarium > Fusarium oligoseptatum. Next base: position 34,900 of record NKCK01000080.1, on the reverse strand, counting down.
CGAGCATGTCATGTTCCCAAATTCCTGCGAGGTATCTTCCAGGCTCACCCCCTGATTGGACCGAGAGGTGGCGAACTTGGCTCGCCAGCGCGGAGATGGCGGGTAGCTTGTCCTCCGGAAAGGTGAGATTGCGATGGCAATAGATGGCTACTATGTTTTTCCAAGCTTCCTTATATAGGTGCTGGTTGTTGCACTTGGGAATAACCTTGGCCAATACATTGTGGTGTTTGCGTAGCCACAAGTTCCATACCTGTATGCCTTGTTCACATCTCCAAGTTATGGTTGATGTCCCGTATGTCAAAGCCCGTCGGCAGAGAATTTGTTCCTGATAAGCCCAAGCACGACGGTCCAAGGGTTCGGGAGAAGTGCCGTTGTCCCATATGCAATACTCAACCCCAACAGCATCCACTCTCTCATCCGAGAAGGCCATTGAAAGTTGGAATTGGCAAGGCACGGCATCTATCTCTAGGGAACGCGGCGAAGTGGTTGATGCTAAGAAGCCCTTGTCGCAGCTGTCCGCATTGGCTGCAATGATTGTGACCGAAGCATTCTGGTAATATTGTGCCATCTGGCTGATTTCGGCGTCTTTGTCTCCCACCGAGTCCTGGATGATGCAGAGTGCGTCAACCCAAAGGTACTTGAGACCGATTTGCCTCGTCACCGTAATTGCATCCTGAATTGTACGCGGTAGGGACGAAATTGTCAGATGAGAGGGATTGTCTAGAGGAGTGGTTAGCCCGACCCGAGGTTGAAACCGTCTCCCAGGCTAGGTGTAGTGATGTACCATGTTTGTTTGATAGAGTAGTTTCAAATTGCGGGTTCATACCCCAGCAATAGCTAAGAGCGGCATAGTGATCGTGTTCGGTCCGTGCCTCGTGTATCCTGACGGTGTTTTGATCTTGTAAATCAAGTACGCGTGTTGGTAGTGGCATCGACTCCGGGCGTTGACAAGATGAGTGTTGAGTATCGCATTCCGCCATCCACGACCTGATCTTCGCATAAGCAACGCCAGAACCCATGCTGAGATCGCAGTCCCGAGAACTGATATATGTGGCTGCTCGATCGCCTGATCGGAAACAAGAGGTAAGATATCAAGCCACAAGGCCGAGGCAAGAAGGAGACACTTACCAGGACATGCGTAAACCTTGAACCTAAGATGGCTATCCATAAAGTTCCGCGCCTGAATCCCAGCACTGGCTATTCCTCCATGCAGGAGTAGCTCATGGATGTCATAAGCTGACTTTCTGAGGCCCTCGGGTCGAAGAAGAGCCTTGACGTTGAGCTTTGTAGTCGCTGCGCCATGGACATGAAGAAACTTGGTCATGGGCCAGGTGAAGAAACTCTCATCCCTTAAAGAATGCAGAGCCAGACAGAGAAAGATGCTACATAAGCGGCAGAGAGAATCCTCAGCAGAATCGTGTAGAACTTGGAGCGGGACTTTAGGCAGTGATGGCGAAGAAGCCACTAGCAGCACCCTCAAGGATGAACAGCCACTTCCAACCAGCAAGACCCATAGGGCCATCGAGACCGGCAAAGACACCAGCGGCAATCAGTCCAGAGAAGGCTTGGGCGAGGACCAGACCTGAGTAGAGAAGGGCGACACGGAGGGCGAACTCTCGTCGGGTGTACCAGCAGGACATGAGGAAGACGGCCTATGTGACGAAAACATTAGTAAGTTATCACAAGTAAACAGCATGTTGAACATACACCAGGAAAGAGAGGTGCCTCGACAATGCCAAGAACAAACTGAACAGCCCAGAGGCCACCAGCACTTGTGCAGACGACAGTCAAAGCTGAGATGGCAGACCAGATGAAGGCAGCAGCAGGGAGGTAGATGGAAGGTCGAACTCGAGTGATCAACATGTTGGAAGGCAGCTGAGCAACCATGTAACCAACAGTCAAGATGGCAACGGCAGTCTGGTAGTCTCCATCCTTGAGGTTGAGATCCTCATTGAAGGTGTTGAGACGAGCCTGGGCAATGTTGTTCCGGTTGAGGTAGTTGAACATGTACAGAATCCAGAGCTGGGGAAGCATCCACATGTCGAGCTTGCGGACGATCCTCTTCTCTAGCTCCTTGGTGTTTTCCATGCCAAGGCGGGCCACATGGTTGATGTCGGCGATGACCCCAGTCTCTGCCTTGGTAATAGAAGGGACTTGAGTCAGAGTAGGAGCGTTCTCCTCCTTCTCACCATTGGGGTCAGCCCCAGAGGTATTTCTGATTTCTGACATTGTGAAAGAAGGTCTTGAAGGGCAAGACTGAGGAGGAGGGGGGGAGGGTTCGCAGCAGGATGTGCGGTGCTGAATCGTTTAGCAGGATGAGACATACTTTCTACTTTATAGCTATCCCGCGGTAGTATTGTTGGATGAAGTCTTTCTCCGCAATACGCTCTACAAGGGTCCTCTCGTCAGACTGTGGAGGATCTGTCGCTCCTTGCCCCATGACGGAAGGTGGTAAGATTCTTGGCCTCAAGCCAAGGCGACAGCCAAGCATAAGAGACAAGAGGCAACCCCAAGATCCAACCAATATGAGGGGGAAGGACAAAGTCTTCTCCGCAATCTCAGCACGGGGTCGGTCTGCGGATCCGGAACATGGTGCACTTGGCGTACTACGTACGACTCACGTCTCGTGTTTGTTACCCCACGATGGAAACTGCTAAGGGGTTCTAGAGGTGGAGGCCAAGACAAAGCCAAGGAGAAAGTCAAAAATTTGCACAGATAAGCGGGGAAGCATGTCATCTCACTGACGAGGCGGCCACAACTCCAACTCTTGTGGTTGTATCGAACGGTGGCTTTTTCCTATTCCTCTTTCTCGGAGGTTGGCTTCGGCAGATTCTAAGACCATACCAAGTCGGTCTAGACACCCACATGATTGTAAATCCCTCGTTGCATATTTGGAGAATGCGGGAATTAATTCTTTTCTTTTTGTTACCCCAGCAGCTCGCGGCCAGAGCCCCTGGCTCACTCGCGGCTGCCTGTCCACTCACCGCTGCCAGGCGCCCCTTTTCAAATGGACGGGAGTTTATGCCGTACGCTAGCGGTGTTGAATATCTCCGTTGGCGGCTATTCCTCGCCTACTCTCGGCAGTTAGTTATATAAAAATACTCGAGATACAGGACTTCTTTTGCGCCCATGGGGAAGACCCCCTGCCAAGATACCACCAAGAGATGGCATCTTGTGGGGTAAAAGAGTCAGTTACAGATCAGAATGTGCACGTCACATAGAAAAATGGTGTCACGACTCTAAGCTGGAAGAAACCGGGATGTAGTCCTATTCATTCCGTCAGCCAAGCAGCTTGGCTCTTCTTACGGGTGCGCACCTACCTACAACTTCTCTCACCGTGGTGGTGTTGTCCCATGGCGAGACTCCAAGGCAAGCGGAAGCGAGAAAAGGGCGGTATCTTACGACGCCCTAAGCGCCCGGACTCCCCGAGGACAAGGATTCCGAAGCGACCTTGTACTGGTGCCTCCAACAGGGAGTAGCCGCTTGGCGACTGGGAGAGGAAGACCATAATTGGAGAAAGATCTCCAAAAATCAAGGCTTGCGGTATTAGAAATGAGACCGCCGGTGGCGAGAAATGGGGCCGACACGTATGCCAAGGTACTATCAGGCCATCAAGTTGTATTGCCAAGTCTAAAGGCTCACGCTGGCTACCACTGTTTGTTGATCACGACAATGAAGGATGATGGTGTCTTTTATGAACTTCATAGCAATGATTAGAGGGCTTAAAAGGTACTGGGAGTGATGGGACATAAAAATCTAGTTAAATCCCTATAAAAATCACTTGAGTGCAAACGCTGTCTCCAAGCCATCTCATTTCGTTGTCCGTCTACAGTTGCGACAGACGACATGACGGTGGAGAAAGAGGGGGAAACAAGTGGAGAGCGCATGAGACCTTCAAGGATATGAATTTTGCAATATGGATATGCCAAGCAAGAAAGGATGCACCCTCAAGCAGAGTCGGATGCTGATGCGGCCAACAACCCGCCATCAACAAGAAGAGCTTACAGAAGGCTTACTGTAGAATTTGATCGTATTACTGCTATTTTACGTCTATTAGACTGCTTCAAGTCCGTCCCGAGGCATCACCAAGTTAAAGGCCCCCTCTCCGTATATTCCCAATTCCTATGCCGGATGAAACAAAACATACGCGGTCTCAGCTCAGGACATGGGCGGAGGCCGGTCACGGACTTCCGCCCGGAGCTTCTCCCCCCTTTCCCCGCACCCGCAGCGGAACTCCTTTACCGTCAAACGCCAAGAAACGCGCCATGTCAAGCGAGCCTCGGTCTATGGACTCTGGGCGGAGTCTAGTGGAGATGGTGGCATGCTTAGTCCAGAGTTTATTTTTTTCCCAAGAGGCTGAAAGAAGAAGACCAAGTCTTGAGTCCGCCCATTTGCCGGAAGTGCGGCAGATTGCGGAATGGAATGTCTTCTCCCCCAACCGTTTCTGCAGGTCGTTTTTCTAGAAGCACGCTATAGCTGCATGTACCACCACACGTTCATCAGCTGAGGACAAATGGCTGGCTGACTGACTGAAATTGAGACGGATCCGACCCTTGAGCGATTTTATCCAGGGCCAGCCGGGTGAGTATTACCCGTGAGCCCCATTTACAAAATCTGGCCTCCGCCATTCTGCATAAACAGGGTTGCAGGGGTTTGTAATGTTAAAAGATGGGAACACTTTCTCTCTCGCCACTCATAAGTCATGTATAGAGATGAGGCATCTTGACTGCAGAATTCCTATAACGGATATTCGTCACGCTGTATGGGTCTCGTACACTAAACGATCTCACTCATCCCCGGACCTTGTGTATGGGGGAGAGATGCGCGCCGTGGAGTGAGATGTCAAAGTGATTGTCATCTGGATGACTAGTCAACCCCCACGGGGTGAAGAGGGCCTCGGACATTCACAATAACAAATCTGCTCCACCTCGGCCGTTGCCTGGGGGGATCTGTATCCTCTAATCTAAAAATACACGTCCCGACTTGAGATGGTTGTCGACGGAGCTGCCTCGAGCATCATTCTCGCTCACCCTATATCTCAGCTTGACACCTTCACGAGGCCTATCAAGACGACACAGTTTTTGGGCTCAGAACGTGTGACTGACCCAGACCATAAGTGAAATACTAATCATAAATAAAGTACTACCTATTCATCAGACTTTTTATAGAGAATAAATGTGAACAAGCTAGTGGTCCAAGAAAAACATGGCGTCGTTTACTAGCATTCCAATTTGAGCTGCGAAATCACAGGATATAATAAGGCTTATGATAATAAAAATTAAGCTCATATATAAAAATTTAGAGTATAATTTGATCGATTTTTATTTTTATTTATTTAATTCACTCTCAATTAAGCCTCCATGGCCCAATACTCATGGTTGCTTCTGTTGTGCCAAGTCGTGAAGATCGGCCTTCTCTCCAACCTTGAAGCCCCGCTTATCCAGCGTCGCAGCCTTCCGTTCAGTACCAGCACTTCCACCTTTCACCTTGGGCTGATTTGCCATGTCCTCAAGACGATTCGAAAGAGCGGCATCTCCATCACCAGCATCGATCATATAACCAATACTCGCATCCACGGTTGTCGGTCCATATGTATCCTTGGTCTCATCGATGATGTTTCTGCTTACGCGTGAGTCCTTCATGCTCTAGGGTGGGGACGTTACGCGTTGATCACGTACTGGGCTTGTCCATGCTGATTGGCATCTGATTGTGTCTGCTCCACGCCCCTAGCATGGCTCCCTGGCGATGGATCAGAGGGTGCCGTTCCTGACATGTTTGGAGTGATTGAGGACAAGAGAGAAACGAATAGGACACGCATGAGGTCGGTTAGTTTGGTTGCTTCTTCATTCAGTGGGAGGAATTTGAAACCTTGAATGTCATGTGGTTGCCGGGTTGGTTGTATCACAAATACGTCATAGAAAGCCAATCGATTTCAATGCGACAAAGGAGTCAAGTCACCTGACCCGTGAGTCTACGAAAGAGGTCATTATAAGACAGAGAAGCACGTTTATCAACAACACTGGGACATTAGATGCCAGCGGCTTACAGCCTTGTAAAAGGACACTTGGCAAGCACATTGTTGAGTGAAATCTAGGTAACAAACAAGAATTGACTACAGACGCAGCGACTCTCACAATAATAAACATCAGCTGCTAGAAAATAATACAGAGCTTGGACATCCAAGCACACCCACCGCGCCTAGTTACTTCACCAGCGCGCAACTTTGACTAACTGCTGGAGTTTCTAAAAGTTGATGATCAGCTCCTGTTTTGTTATAGCAGCAGGGAAAAGACACTCACTTTGTTTGCGTGTGTCCACATGGGGACTTCGAATACTCGATCCAACTCCTCTGTGAATAATGTTAGCAAACTGCATAGTTGGGTATTTGATGGGTCTGCGGAAGGCCCCGGAAAACAATTGTAGATGATGGACTTACCAGGCGTCAAGGACCGAGTCTCTGGCAAGAAGAAGTAAATAATGACAAACAAAACAGCATTCCAACTGGCATACCAGAAGAAAGTACCTTGAGGTCCAAAAGCGGTAAGAATGGAGGGAAAGGTCAGTCCAATCACCGAATTAAAGAACCAGCAGATAAACACGGCCCAACTCATCCCGAGATCTCGGGTTGCGAGCGGGAACGCTTCAGCCGAGTAGACAAACGGGACGGGACCTTCTCCTGGGCTGTAGGCGATGACATATAGGTAGATGCCAACCGCAACAACGGCCAACCTGGCTGTAGCGTCAGTGATGTAGAAGCCACCAGCCGTTACACAAAGAAAGCATGTCATTAGGGGAAAAGTCCATAACAACAACTTTCTCCGACCAAACGAGTCAATCGCCTTGATGGCTGGGAGGGCAAATAGAAAATTGAGCATGCCGAATCCCCATGATGCTAGGAGAGCACGAGTAGGACTGGCGCCAGCCTGCGAAAAGATGTTGGTGGAATAATAGCTGATAATGTTGACCCCACAAAACTGCTGAGCAAACATGACGGTGAAACTCCCAATCGCCGCGTTTCGGTTTCATCGAGTCGAGAAGAGCTGAACGATGGCAGGACCCTTTCGCTGCTCCGCAGTCATGTCTTCTTGTCGGAGGAGAACGTGGATGTAGTACAGATCCCTCAACACCCCCAGAGGAAACATGACACCAGCTCAGATTTAATGCTTTTATGTATTAATAACTGTATCTTTTGCTGTTGTACCTGACGCTCTCTCGGGACTCGTCATTACAAAAATTAAGACTCCCCTTACGCTCGTCCCTACGCTCGTCCCTGAGGTTCTGTCTGGGAAACGATGCTCAAATTACTCAACCCAATTTCTCGACAGCCTGGCCTTTTAGCCTTGGATGGTCGGGAACGATCAGTCGGGCCCGGGTGTTTAACTATCCCCCGATCCGTATTTCCCAACTTGATGCCCCACACCTCGGGATGTTACCACCCCTAACTCCAGATATACTATTCCCAAAAGGCCAATGGAAATGATGTTGGAGAAAGCATTGAAGGCTCTTGACTTGACATAAATGGAAGTATGCTTATGTCGGGAACGTAAACATGGACAAGTGGTCCTAGCGGTCGCTCTACTGCCATTGTTTCCAAAGGAGACGTTATACCAGCATTAGCTCGTGTCCATCGCTCATCCTTTGGCCTACTACAGGCATTACTGGAGCCTCTTTATACAACAACCTATGCAAGATGTTGGGGTTAAGTGAGATAGTTACTGTGGCCGACCCAATCGCTACTCCATGGAGTGTGACGAGGCCACAGTGTAACTCATGTTGATGAACGAAGGATACTTGATTAGGTACATCAGACCCCGGCAGGGGCACCCTTTAAAGTTTGTGTGTGCTACCTAGAGGGTCTAGAGGACCGGAGTTCGCAGAGTAAATAAGGCCGACTACATCGTCGGTGTGGAATTGAATAAAAAGCTTTGTAAAGCATGTCGCTGTCTCAAAGCCGGCCGTATTCATTCTCGCAGATCGAAACCCCTCCAATTTCCAGAGTCTAGTGGACGAGCTCAATGGATCTCACCCTGAGATCAAGGTTAAGCCCTTGAGCCTTGATCTCGGTTCATTCGAAAATGTACGACAAGCTGCCGAGACTCTCCTGTCTTGGTCTGATGATGACGTTCCCTGCATCGACGTTTTGGTCAACAATGCTGGTATCATGACTGTTCCATATGGTCTTACCGAGGATGGCTTCGAGAAACACCTTCAGGCGAACCATCTCGGACACTTCCTGTTCACCAATCTTATCATGGGCAAACTTCTGAAGGCCAATAAGCCCCGGGTGATCAGCATCAGATGGACAGACTACAATTTCAGCTAGGGCAAGACATATGAGACACGGGCTGCTTATGGGCAATCCAAGACGGCCAACAGTCTAATGGCACTCTCGCTGGCCCAAAAGCTTGGGGCAAGGGGCCTGACCGCCTTTAGTATGCATCCAGGCGCCATCATGACGATGAAACTCACAGCACATGTCGATGACTTTGAAGCCATGGCGAAGAACATGCAAGCTGTCGATGCTGCCATGGGGACCAAGTACATGTGGGGCTTGGATGGGATGAAGCTGAAGGACCTGGATGAAGGAGTCGCCACTCATGTCTTTGCTGCATTCGACCCTACTATTGCGGAGCAGAATGGGGTATATCTTAACGATTGTCGTGTTGCTGATCCTTATAAGGAGGAGGTGTATCCTTGGGCTACTAGCAAGGTCAGCGCGGATATGCTTTGGAAGCTAAGTGAAAAGTTAGTTGGACAGGAGTTTAGTTACTAAGTAGATATACCGGTATTGGGATTTAATGTTGTCATGTTTTACCAAGCGTTAATGAGCACAGAGAATGGATGGCTACGATACCTGTGAGGGATACGCGCAGTTGGCCATCATCACTGAGCTCGCCCGAAGATTATCGGGCTTTCATCCTTCGCTGAATCCCGATGATGATAGTACGTCACTACATTTGGGTATTGATGTTTCCAAACACATGTGCGACATGTGTACTGTAATAAAAATGCATTCTGACCACTGTACCGCAAATGTATCGTGGCGTCCTGCGTAATCCGCCGATCCTTCCCTTATCGCTGATTATGCTTGTTGGCGTTCATCGGGTAAAGATAAATATTGAAGGGTTGGCCAAGAGCGGGAGAGACCGCCTGTAGCTCCGGCAATTCCCAAACCTTCTCCTCTTTTATCGATGCTCGCCAGGACGAATGTGTCAAAGATCTGCGGCAGCTGAAAGTGAGACAAAGCTCGTGAAAGACATGCTGACGTGCTGGACTTTGAAATTGGGTCATCGACCTCAGATAAGCTTAGAGGCTTCCAAGCGCGGCGAACTGACTTGCCACTGGTAAGATCGTAGGCTTGTTGCGAGATCAACTTTTCTATGTACTAAGAGATTTATATCATAGACAGCTATAAAGAGGGAAGAATGCCCCGGGATAGACCATCCGAATCTTTAAAAACAATTCTAAACAGGATCACTTCCCTACTCCCCCAACTAAACATCAGAACATCAACATGGGCGACCGCGTGGTAGGTTATCATCACCTTTACATTCGTTTACACTAGATCTGACTGAGCCCACAGCAAGTTCGCTATACCTTCACAGGCATTGAGGAGTGGGATGAATGCAGGGAACAACTGAGGGAGTAGGTACTGGTCCACAATGTCGTCAGCTGCGTCTAACATGTTTCCCTTCGCAGAATCATCCAGAATGACACTGGCGAGGAGGCTTGGATCGAAACCAGATCACTTCCTCCTATTGGCATGCCCCCGTAAGTAATTTTCCATCTTGCCTAGTTCAAGGTCGTGGACTGATTAAAGGCTACAGACCTCTTACGGCTGAGGCAGTTCAGAAGCTGAAGGGGCTTTCTGGTGTCAACGTCCAAGACTTATCGGAGGAATAAGACAGATTCAGTCAACCGAGGGAACTGTGAAAGGGGGGATGTGTACCGGGAGTAAATAACGAGGCTTTAAGGTATTCAACCTCATAGCATACCCGAAGGTAGATCACGAGGTCGAATAACGAGGCTTTAAATATTGAATATGATCCTTGTGGCCATGCTCTTCCGTGTTCTTGTAATGTTGTATAATTACGGTGTTTCATGGTATCGGGCGTTGATGACGGCATCTGTCCATTACTTCCCTCTTTACTATCAGGTGCCTTATCCCCTCGCAGACTTCAAAATTAACATGATGGGCTTTCTCGCCAAGCTTAAAGAAACCGGGTTGAGCGAAATCCCCATTGCTAATGTTCTATGAGGCGGTGAGGTATTACCCGAGCCAAGTTTTTTCCCAGATTGCACGCCGCCTAGGTCCGGGGAGAGTTTATCAAATAAGTTACGGTCTGCGTTGATCCTTGAGATCCATCCAGTAAGCCAGCTACTCCGTATGGTATAGCTGAATCTCTCCCCAACATGTTTATGACTGCCTCTGTTTAACGGCTTCGAGCAATTCATCCAACGCCCTCTTGTCACCCTCTTCGTTGTTCCTAGCTGGATTTAACGTGGCATCCTCAGCCGCCATCTGTTCCTCTTTTTCATCATCCAACTCATCGTCTGGCCAGCCCTCTCCAAAGTCCAACTCGCCGTTGTATTCTGCCTCAATCCATGGACTCGGTAAGATCCATTCACTGAACGCAATGTACCGCTGGCGTGAAACTCCCTTGTTGAAAGCCTCGGGGTCGTTATCGATTGAGTGGTCGTAGAGACGAAAGTCGGCAAGGTTGGGTAGGCTGGTACGGATAGAGTCAAAGATGATCTCCCAGGTGTCTGAAAAAGTAAAGACCCTGGAATTCTCGCCTTCGTAACCAAATGCACCATGGGGCCAACTCTTCCAGTCGTCTGTTCGTAGGTCCCATTTGTCAATGTTCTCTTCCTCGACGAGGAGGTGCGAGACGATGCGAAGGTCCTTTAGGTGTAGTCTTTTTAGTGACTTTTGAGCATAGACCCAGTCCATGTGATCGTGATGGCCAATTATAAAGTTTTCCAATGTCAAAGACTCGAGCTTAGGGAACAAGAGATTGCGACCGTCGAACTGGCCTGGAGCAGTACCCCATTCTTGGTCGAACTTCAAGGTGAGGGCGGTGAGATTTTGAGCGATGGGTGCGAGAATCTCTGTCTGCAGGAAACGCTCCTAGAACTTGTCAGTACATACGATTATATCTTGGATCGTGCTTAGATCTTACAAAAGTTTGACGTTCCTCTTTGTAAACGTCACGGTCGGGACCATGCTCGTTATACTCGGTCGCTATAGACAGATGCAGCTCATTGACATCCTTCATAACATTCTTAAAGACATTCGACTTTGTGAAATCCGGGATCGGGAGGTTCTGCAGGTTCTCAATGGCGAGAGATCGAATAACGGAATTCTTGGGATCGGCGGCTCGCTTGTTCAAAGCTCCAAAAACAGCCTTGAGCGTGTTAATGCGCGATTCGGCCTCTTCAGTGTCATCCAAGAATAAAGATGGATCGGCGACTCCATGACATTGATCACTGAATCGGAGCTCCAGAGCTTCTAGATGTGGGAGCTCAGTGATACGGTTAATGGCCTTTTGAAAGGCGGGATATTGGCCGTCTTTCTCTTCCCAGTGTTGCCAGACCTCGTAGTCTCGCCTCATTGCGACATTTTTCTGGTGTCGAATGAATGACGACGTGATGCACTTCTTGTGCTGCGTTCTCTAGGTTGAGCGAATGATGCCATGATTCAAAATCTTCATCTTTTGGCTTTGTGTGCGCGAGTGTCAAACTCTTGCAGAGAGGCATCGTGAAGGCCGACAGCGCCCTTAGAGGTATAGATATGGGTTGAATGCCAGACATGTTTCTGGAGACGTGAGCTTTCAAGTATGTACAAATGAAGCTGAAAAACGTGAGCGAGCTAACAGTCTTTGTAGGCAGGCAGCAGTTTAAGCTCTGACCACGTTGTTGTGTTGGTTCTGGCTCAAGCAAGGATGGGGCTCCGCTGCTGACTCCCACCCAATGAAGCAGTTCCTCTCCAACAGCGACTTGTAGAGTTGCGTAAATTTAAAAGGCCGCTCACCCCGAGTTTGCACCGGATGGGATCGGCATCAGAGGAGAGAGCCTGTAGGGTGGATTGGATTGCCCAAATCTTCATGATCAAGCACTTGATACCTAAATCCCGGTCCATGTGAAATAACGGTAACTTGTTGGAAATATGAAACCTTCTCTCGAGCCGACGGAAGTAGGAAGAACATCGTCAGCAAGGCAGGCTGGAGTGGAGAGAATGGAGGAAACGGTTTGAATGCTGAAGGGTGCAATCAATATAAGTGACATTTTCAGCCCTGAAAGACAAGCTGTGAAAACTACCCGATTAGCTCAATCGGCAGAGCGTGGGCCTTTTATTTTCAGTCTAAGGTTACCACCAATCTTGGATAGTGTTTAAAAGCCCAAGGTTCAGGGTTCGACCCCCTGATCGGGTGTTTCTTTTTCTTTTTTTTTGCCTGTCATTTTTACTTTCCCATCCGAAATTCATTCAATTGATACGGTTACAATCGTTGGTTGTATGCCTCTCAAGCCTTCGCCTGATTAGATCTCCTTACTTATTTCTATTTCTAATGAGAGCCTTTGGCTGCTTCCCTTAAGGCATTCCATAAAGGTATTCGCCCTGAAAAACCTGTCTAAACTGTGAAATTTGCCTTCCTTTTCATTGACCCGACATCAGGCATGAGCAATTACCGCGTGCCTTGTACAATAGGCCTTCTCTTCTCGGAATATGGACTCCTCTAGTTGATGACGTCCGTCGGTGTCGGGTCTGCTGCTCTCACCAAGCAAACACCAAGTTAGACGAGCACAAAGTAAGATTTCCTATGCTACCATGCCGAATCGCTCTAGGATGTTCAATCGAGATACAGACCTAAAGCTGGGTATGACAAAGTCCGGCTGTCAGTCCCTACCTTGGAATCTCTTTGTTCTGAATCCGCCTCACACATACCCGAAGAGATATAGGTCGGATACACCCTTCTTAGTTTTGTGTGGCGTAGCGCTGTGTAGACAGACCACTGATACCTTGAGACCCTGCCAAGTTCAAGATATGAATAACTAGAGGTCCAAAGTTGGCGCATTGACAGGCAATATTAGTATAAAAGCTCTCTATTCTCCTATGCACAGCTTCGTCGCCTTCCCTTCTATCAAGTCGGCAGTTAAAAGATAGCTACTCCGTTAGGTGGACTAGCAACACCTCCAGGCACCTATGTCGACCGACATTAGCAATCCTTCTCCGTACTTGGATACATCTCACGTACCTTTAGCGGCATGCTAGAAAAAGAAAAACGACCATCGGCCACGTTTCTTACACTCCAGACTCAACTGTTCCAAATCAAAAAGTTCCCCGATTGGCATCCCCCATCCAGCCAAAAGCCACTCATGCAGCCAAAAAGTCCTCGTTCTGACAGGGCCATGCCTCCATAGACGGATGATCACCTGCCACAGCCGCAAAGGACTGATCCCATAACCATCGCAGCGTCTCCTCCGAGGACTCAATACCGATGGCTGGCGGTGTTTTTGTAATCTGCTAGTGTTTTGCATTCGTCATCGGTTAATTTGTCGTAAGCGCGCGTCCAGCCTGTTCGGATGAAGAGGATGTCGCCTTCCTCAATGGTTGTGCCTTGGCTGCTCACGATTTCTTTGAGTGTTGAAACTGTTATCGAGTTTGTTTCGAAAGCTTTGATATCGATGTTTTTGGCATCTGCCCATGCTGCGTAATCAAGTAAAACTCCGCGACCGACGATGCCGCCTCGTTCGACCCAGGCTATGGTTCATCAGCCAGTGTCTCTTTCATGTTTGTTCACTCTCGTACCTTGAGTCCCGTTAACAGTTGTCGAGAGGATATCATCAATCGTCTTTCCGTTAAAGTATAACTTCTCCTTCTGGTAAGCGTAATGACGGAATCCATCCCACTGCGAGCTACTCTGAGTATTGAACGTCAAGGAGTCGTCATTGACGGCGCGCGGAGCCTTGTTCTTGATAATATGCTCAAAAGGCGCCCGACCAAAGCAAGGCCTCGACATTCGATTCAGAGGCCAGTCGGTAGAAACTCGCACACCATCTCGAATCTCTGCTGCTGCCTTTGCCGTCTTCTCGGGTGTCAACAGGTTAAGCATTCCGCACTCGTCATTGTCGCCAAAGAGACCCCAGGCATTTCCGTGTGGGCCATCTTTTCTCAACGGCAGGGAATCGAAAGACGGTTTAGTCGGCATTACGCGTATACTGATGGTGTTCGCGCTTTGATGTTGAAATAGAGAGCTTCCAATTTGGGCTGGATTATGAATCAATTGTAACCCCGCCTTTTGAGGGGAAGATGGGTATCATTCGATGGTTGATCTAGGAAAAGTAGGCTCCGATGATAGGACAGGAAAATGCTCCGTCTTGGCATATCCGAAGTCCATTTCCGAGTAACTAACCTGTTTAATCACCGTTAACTCGTCCGTTCCCCCGTATTACAAGTTTGTCTTCGGCGTCTAAAAGCCCGAACCCCTCACCCTCCGATGATGTAACCCCCCCTCAGTAGAGTAACATCCCCGCGCTGTCACAAAGAAGTATTTCCTTAGCAAGGTTTTAGCAAGTAACGCGTGTATTGGTGCGCATGTTTATTGCACTCCTAGTCGGGCGACATGGGATCCTCTGATTCGTGGAAGCTCTCGTGTCCCTGGCCAGGTTTACTTGGTCAAGGCTTCAACTATATGCCTCCATAGTCCCCAGATCTGCAAATGCAACATAGATGATTGCCGCCCCAATGGCTTTTCTGTTTTTAACGTTTATGAGTGGGCCGGCAATACGACCTCTCGTGATCATCAGCGGGTAGCATGGATCTCCGCGTAATACGACGTTGATGAGAACTGTTTAGCTGTAGAAAGCGAGCTATTAAAGACCTATTTCTGCTGATTTGTGATTAATCTAATCTATCAGATTCATGGACATCTGTCAATCTATTCATCATGGTCTTGATCAAGCCTGCTGCCCTTTATATGGGCTTAGCATCCGTCCTTCCCTTCACCGTCCATGCAGCTGTCGATGTATCTGCGAAAGCCTTCGACTTGAGTGAGGTGACTCTCACCGATAGTCGTTGGATGGACAACCAGAACCGAACCTTGACCTACCTTCTCTCCGTTGATCCCGATCGTCTTCTCTACGTCTTCCGCAACAACCATGGCCTTGATACTCAAGGCGCCCAGAAGAACGGAGGCTGGGATGCACCCGACTTTCCCTTCCGCAGTCACATCCAAGGACATTTCCTCACAGCCTGGTCGCAATGTTATGCCACTCTTCGTAATGAGGAGTGTGGCTCCCGAGCTACCTACTTTGCCAAAGAACTTGGCAAATGCCAGGCAAACAACGAAAAGGCCGGTTTCACCGAGGGATATCTCTCTGGTTTCCCAGAGTCTGAGATCACTGCTGTTGAGAAGAGGACTCTGAACAATGGCAATGTTCCTTACTACGCCATCCACAAGACCCTTGCTGGACTCCTCGATGTGCATCGTCATGTTGGCAGTGATGATGCCAAGGATGTCATGCTCTCTTTGGCTGGCTGGGTCGATACTCGCACCAAGAAGTTGACCTACGATCAGATGCAAACCATGATGCAGACTGAGTTTGGCGGCATGAACGAAGTCCTGGCCGACATTGCATACTACACTGGAGACGAGAAGTGGCTCGAGGTCGCTCAACGTTTCGATCACGCCACCATTTTTGACCCTCTAGAGAAGGGCCAAGACAAGTTGTCGGGTCTGCATGCCAACACCCAAGTGCCCAAGTGGATCGGTGCCATCCGAGAGTACAAGGTCTCTGGTCTTCAGAAGTACTTTGACATTGGCCGCAACGCCTGGGACTTGACCGTCCACAAGCACACCTATGCCATCGGTGGCAACAGCCAGGCCGAACACTTCCGAGCGCCTGATGCCATCGCCGAGTATCTCGACAATGACACTTGCGAAGCATGCAACACCTACAACATGCTCAAGTTGACGAGAGAGCTTTGGGTCATGGATCCTAGTGACGCCTCATTCTTTGACTTTTACGAGAATGCTCTTATGAACCATCTTTTGGGACAGCAGAACCCTGAGGATCATCATGGACACGTCACGTACTTTACACCCCTCAACCCCGGCGGTCGTCGTGGAGTTGGCCCTGCGTGGGGCGGTGGTACATGGAGTACCGACTACGATTCGTTCTGGTGTTGTCAAGGATCTGGTATCGAGACCAACACCAAGTTGATGGACTCGATTTACTTCCACGATGATGAAACTCTCTATGTCAACTTGTTTACTCCTTCGAATCTCGATTGGTCTGAGCGCAAGATTTCTGTTACTCAGAGCACGGATTTCCCTGAGAGAGATACCACTACGTTGAAGGTTGGTAGCCAGGGTGAGAACAACGAGTGGGCCATGGCTATTCGAATTCCTTCTTGGACTTCCAAGGCCTCAATCAAGATCAACAGCAAGGAAGTTGAAGGCGTTGACATCGAGTCCGGAAAGTACGCCATCATCAAGCGCAAGTGGTCTTCAGGTGACGTTGTCACTGTGACACTCCCGATGAGTCTGCGCACAGTTGCAGCCAATGATGATGCGACCACAGCAGCAATTGCCTTTGGACCTGTTATTCTGTCAGCAAACTATGGAGATTCAAAGCTTGACGCGGTTCCGGAGATTGATCTAGGAACTTTGGAGCGACAGGGTAAGGACGGTTTGAAGTTTGAAGCAACTGCGGATGGAGAGACTGTTAGCTTGAGTCCGTTTTTATGATGCTCAGGGTTATAACTATAACGTGTATTGGAAGGTCAAGGGCGAGTTGTCGTGAGCATTCGGCTGTGAGGATGGTTAGGAGTTAGTTGATGCTCGTGTCAGGCACTTTTAAAGTTATAGTGTAGTAAAAGATTTAACGGTTGATGACTCGCATATGCTCACATGACACAATCTGAAGTGAAAAGAGCACGATTGGATATACGGTGACAGTTCTAATATTTATAAAGAATAGGGCGATTGGTGCTACCCTAAGCTTGAATGCTATTGAATCCTCTCTAAAGAAGAAAAAGAAGGTAGGTATATCTCATACATCTCTATTCGATCAAATAATGAAATTAAAACAAACAATAACGTTTTATGCCAGTTCCAGGAATGGTTCCTAATGCGATGCGAAGCTTGTCGTCTGGACCTATACTTACATCAAGTCTCTCAAGTCGAAACGCGTTCTCTCGTCACACCTACGAAGTTAGACCTCCAACCCAAGGGGCCACGTAAAGAATTATATCAACCGGGACTATCTAGAGTCATGAATACCTAGTTCAGCTCAAGAAGTTAGATGCGCTAAAACGTAGGGAAACAGACTGAGACCTATCTCCTTGACTGGGCGCGCCCCCACTGCTAGATCACTATCTTAGACACTAAGAGAATCAATGAGGCAGCGTTAGGAGCCTATCGCGCCTTTGGTAGGTGAAGTGAGATATGGACCACAATTGTAACCCGCACAGTCAAGGAGATGCCTCTATTCCCGTGGCGGCCACTCTAGCAAACGTTTCACGACACCTCACAGATGGGCGTTTTTAACCTGTCACGCCACGCGGCCTCCCGCTGTGGCGCGATAATTAATTTCAGCCAAAGGAACCAAATACGGAGCAACGCAGCAAACTATTGAGATTAGCCTGCGTCAGTCATCAATAGTCTGGCCCACGCTAGCGAATCTGGGTATGGTCACAGCGCTACTCGGGAGTTTGACAGCAGGGGATGGACCATGAATAAATAGGGACTCACGTCGAGATGAGATTTGGAACTGCACGTTCTGTCATTGTCGCTCTTTTGGCTGTTTTTGGCCTTTACGCTCGTTTCGATTGTTTGTGAATATTGATCTTGTATCTATCCGAAATGGCTCGACGATCGCTTTTTGCTGTGGCGACGCTCGCCTTTGGCATTCTTGGTGCTAATGCTGGCCCTTGCCGACCTTCTACGACTGTGACGAGCATCGCCGAGACTTCTTCGACTGCCGTGGCTGAGACATCGTCTACTACTCTGGTGGCTTCCTCTACTACTGTAGTGGAGAGCTCTTCTACTACTGTGGTGGAAAGCTCTACCACACTATTCGAGACTTCCACTTCCCTGGCCGAGTCCTCATCTACTACAATCGCCGAGACCTCGACGACTTCCGAAGCGCCAGACTGCGACACAACCCAGGTGCTCATCAACCCGAGTTTCGAGGACAATGATGGTGCTCCTTGGGTTGGCATTGACGGCCTCAGAACCGACCAAGACCCTCGCACGGGCAGCTACAACCTGCAAGTTTCATCCCTCCCCCTTCTCCTTCGACCTGTCTCCTAACCCTCTGATACTAGGGGCGCCGTTTTCACTAATGGCGGCGCCGAGTCGTACACCTTCTCCCAGTCCTTGACCGATCTCAACGGCCCCTACCGACTATCCTACTACTACCGCATAGTCAGCTTGTCCGCGTGGTCAGGAAGCGCCGGTTTTAGCTGCTCGATTGTGCCCACCGTCGGAACCCGTCAACTCAATGGAGCGGACCCCTACGAACTCGGTCCGTGGACTGAGGGTACCGCCGTCTGGACTCCGTCGAGCCCCTCGGGACATGTGGACCAGGCTACCGTGTCTTTCACTGTTGACTGTTATGGCGAGTTTGATGAGCTGACTCTCGCGATTGACGATGTTACCTTTACGGAGATCAAGTGTGAGCCTTTGCAGACCTAAGAAGGTGTATCTGTTGACGCTGGGTTGCTGCGGACGAAGACTTGGATAACGAGACATAGGCCAAAGAGAAAGGGCTTAGTTATGTATTAGGGCAGTTGGTATTCCATTCGACGTGTAGGCTGCCTCGAGCCATTCGTAAATATAGCTTCTAATTAGCCCTAACCATACCTCTTTTCACCATCTTTGCATGAGGCCGTTTTTTTGAGGTCCGGCGTTGTTTGCTTTTACCTTCGTGATGAGCCCGTTCTAATTCTTTTGTGATCATAAAGATCTCAGTCGCATTATTCAACTTGATTTAAAACCTATACACCTTAACTGGAAATTCCCAACACACCCTCCAAGGGCTGTCCTACGCGCGGCACGCCGTAAAATCCTTCAATCCAGCATCTGGAACCTTCTCCTTCGGAAGACATAGGTCGATATCCTCACCCTTCAAGTGTTGCCCGAAAACGCGAACATGCTCTCGCTGCATCTTGTCAGTTTGGCTTCTTAGTCGGCATTAATTATACACGTACCTCTGTGATCTTCAAGAACTCGTCATAGATTCCATCAGATCGCATTCGATCGCGGACAAGATCTGTCACGCCGCCCAGAAGAGCAACAACGGTGGTGACCTTGCTGTCCCAGGTTACAAGAGCTGAAACCAGCTCACCGTCGACTCGAGTTGACTCTGTGCTTCCGTATGGGTCTATCAAATGTGTTAGCACGTGGTCTTCATGATAATAGGACGGCACTCACTTTGCATCTTCTTGCCAACAATCATGTTTCTCCACCAAGCCAAGCCCACGCCCTTGTCGAACAAGACAACAGGGAACACGCCGTACGCGGTGATAACATCATGATACTGATCCTTCTGGCTTGCGATTGACGGGATTCCAGCGGGAGAGATGTAACCAATGATGGTATCGGTTTCAGGGTCGGTTGAGTTGTTGACAGAGGCATATAGACCGGGAGATTTGGTGACCACCGAGTTGCATGTACGGGCGCGCTCTCCGTTCAAGAAGAGGCGACTGAGTTGTTAGTATTCTTCTCGGATCTGAGTAGAAGTACTTACCGAACAATATCGACGTCATAGTACGGAAGTTCAAGTTGGTTCCAAATCTCATGGCTTGAGAACCAAAAAGCCTAAAGGTATTAGCACATGTATTACTCAAAGATGGAGATTGAAATGGCGTACCCTTTCGCACAGTGATGGGACCAACTCCACCCTGGGAGTACTCAGTCTTCTCCAACTTGGGCCTCTTGTACTCCCAAAGCTTCTTCTTATCAGCCTTTGACAGCTTGCTGAAGAATTGGAGGAAGTAGGTAAAGAGCTCGCCCTCGTATGGATCATCGAGGTAAGTCTCAGTCTCGCATTTGTAAGACTGCTTGGGGTCATTGATTGGCAAGGTCTGATCGCCGATTTCGGTCACGGCGCAGACTCGACCTTTACCGATATAAAAGATGTCGGCGGCAGTTGAAGCGACGTAGTCAAGCCAGTCTTGCCAGCCGTCTGCGATCTTATGGAACTTGGCATTGGGCTGCTTCTGCAAGGCTTCAATACAGGCATAAACGGCCCAAATAAGTTCTCTACACATCAGGTTAGCTTAGCTCTTTGATCTTCGAGATTTCCACTCACCCGTTGTCGAGGCCAGGAACTCGGTTATCCCAGCCGCCTTGGGGCTTGATGTCTTGCACATCAGTCTTGATCCAAGGGAGATAACCACCAAACCCCGGATAGGTCTCGTTGAACTGAAGATATGTCTTCAGCTTGGTCTCCATGATTGAGGCAGCGAATCCTGGTGCTGCACGGAGGTCATTTGGAGTTAGAAAGCGAGCAGCTTCCTTTGAGCCAGAGATGGCCTGAGCATAGAGCATGATTTGAAGTGCCTAATGTAGAGTTAGCAATGACATTAGACAGAGTCGTATGAACTTACCTCTTTGCTCGCGGCACTAAACGTGTGCTTCGCAGTGCGCTTCCCAGACTTCCAGTCAAGCTGGGTGCCATCATATGACATGCCATTGGCCGTGTTATAGGCCACGTCATTTTGATGGAATTTGCCTTCCCAGTACAAGAGATCCCAGATGAAATCATCTGTATGATCAAGAATGTCTTGCTGCGACCACTCAAGACCAAAGCGACAGGATGGTTTGTCATTGCGCTTATAGCCTGGTCGAGCTTCGACTAGGGACAAGGCAGCACATGCCAAAGCGAGGAAACGACCCGTTGAATAGATCATGATGAGGTGGAGGTGATTTGGTGTGATCGAAGGAACCGCCTTGAGGCATCAGCAAGAGTGAAAGCCTATGGATGACTTATATAGATACTTATTACACTAATGACTCCTTTCCGCTTGGCAACTCGTTCCTGGAACCAAGATTATTAGCTTCCCACCTTGACAAGCTCGTTTCCCCAGACTCTAACTTTACCCAGGGTCTTCTCCAGGATCTTCCCCCCGCCCAGTGCGCGCCACTAACTTTCCAGGGGGTGATCAGCACGGAGAATAGGAGAAACAGGGAATGAAAAGCGGGGATTCAAATCATGGCTTCATCTATTTGACCGCTGCAAATCCCCGTCAAACAAAGAATCCTGCTTTACTCCCCATCGCCTTGTTCTCAAACACTCACGATGGAAAACAGCCCCACGCCAAGTTCTCCTCATTCTCCCGACACGAATACACCATCCCAGAAGAAGGCAACAAGTAGAGCGTGTGATCGCTGTCGCCGGCGAAAAGCCAAGGTTAGACGTCTGCCCCCCAGCATCGGAGAAATTCCCCCAACTAACAGTCAGATCAGTGTGACTTTTCAGACTTGGCTCAACGATGCACAAACTGCCGAGAATCAGGCACACAATGTAGCTTTGACATTCCCGTCGCAAGACGAGGACCCAAGATCAGACGAAAGAGACCGTCATCGGCGGAAAAAGAGTCCAACCCCACAGCGGAATTAACAGCGCATTCTTCCACGCCAACAGGGGCCACCTCGGCGCAATGGGACTCTTCCAGGGCTTTGAATGTCGATCTTGGTCTTTCGCCGCCGACGATCTCCGCGCCTTCGGTTCTGAATGATGGCGTCGTAGGTCACGGGCTGTCGGCTGTGCAGAGGTGGCAGGACTTGTCGAGAGCGTTGGCTTTCATTGCGAATGACCTTCAGAGTTTGGTTACGCGATGTTTTGACTTGTTCTTTGAGTATCTGTATCCTCTCACGCCTTTGGTGCATGAGCCCAGTCTTCGCGACTCACTCTCATATTTCACGACAAGGTTCTCAACATCGGAGAGCCATGCAAACGGGACTGGTCTTATGGAAACATGGCCCGAGACGGCATTCACCTTGATAACAGCTGTTTGCGCAGAAGCAGCATTTTTGTTACCTAAGGACCTCTTTCCAGAGGGCCAGTCAGTGGGCGATTTATTCCTCAATGCCTCTCGCTCCTGTCTGAGCCATTACCTTGAAGCAGACCTGGAGAATCCGAATGCCAATTCGATCACGATACGGTATTTCCACTCGAACTGTCTTCATGCGGCAGGGAAGCCCAAGTATTCCTGGCACATATTTGGGGAAGCAACGAGGCTTGCGCAGGTTATGCAGCTGAACGAAGAGACTTCGCTCGAGGGCCTGCTACCCATTGAGGCAGAGTTGCGACGCAGAGCTTTCTGGATCGTCTACATGGGCGACAAGTCTGCTGCAATACTCAACAATCGCCCTATCACGATCCACAAGTTCTCATTCGAGTCGGGAATAACCACTGCCTACCCCACTGGTATCGAGGATGAAGCCCCAATTCTCTCGCCTGGAAACTCATCCACAAACTCAGAGGTGGTACGGAAGACATGTATTGAGGGCTTCAATGCAAACTTGAGGCTTTGGCAGAATGCTTCAGACTTGCTCTTGGAGTTGAGACTGCTTCAAGACCGCGAGCAAAGAGGCATCCCAATGCCTAATCAGTCTTTGCTCACCGTCGAGGAAAGGAACCGCCTTGATACCATTTATATCCGCTTCATCACCTGTCTCGATGATCTACCACCATATCTTCAATCCTACACCTTTGCTTCTCTGGTAGAGGGCCCCAGGGAAACCGCCAATCAGTTTCTGATCCAATGCGCAAACCTCCAAGTTTCGGTGCATTGTCTTAGGATGGTGATAACCCAGAAGTTGGAGGGTTTGCCGTACTACAATTCAGGTATCGAGCACGCGGATATCCGCAAGACGGAAATCGCTCGTGATATGCTACGTGTGATCCAAGAGGCCCCCTTCTGGTCTTTACAGGTCAATGGAGAGCCATATGTGAGCCACCTACCAGATAAGAAGTGCATCATCGCAACAAGACAGCTTACAAGATCAACAGGTCGAGAAGATCCGGCTCATCGGAGCAAGCCTGTTGGAAATTATGCACAGAAACGGGACATCGCCCATCGCTTCTCGGGCTCGAAGTGACTTCACTGTTCTTCTAGACTTGCTCACTCGGCTGGACTCAAAGGCTTCTGATGCTTTAAGGAATACTTCGTCGCTTGTCAATTGAATCCGCACATACAAACTTGAACTATCCAATTGCCATAAGTCCTTCCGTCACAGCACATCAGACCTCCTTTTCCCTGCCAAACTCTTGCTCCTCCTTCTTAATCTCAATCACCTTTGCCATATCCTGCTTCGCATCCTTTCCTTCGAACAAATACGTAAGCTCCTCCAGCGTAGGTCCCGAAGTCTCGACAAAGAAGAAGTATACAACCAGGAAGACGATGGCGACCCAAACACAGTAGTAGATGTAAAACCTCCAGCCGATAGACTCGAGTCCAATCGGATTGACATAGCCGCCAAAGATGGACGAGACTTGGATAGTGAGTAGCACGAATGCCCAGGTCTTTGCTCGCATCTGGTACGTGACAATCTCGAGGGGATACGTAACCACGAGATTGGTCCAGGCTGAAGAGTAGAAGCCTTGGAAGAGGAAGATACATGCCAATACAACGCGGCCTCCTGCAAGAGACCCATCGAGATACTGCTTCGCTGCGATGGTCCACATGATGAAGGTAACCAGAACGCCACCGGAGCCAAAGAGGAAGAATGTGCGTCGCTTAAAACGGTCAACTAGCATAGCCATGGTGATAGCCACAATGTACTGCCAAAGCGTCACCATGCCATTGACAAGAGTAATGTCCTTCTCCGCCTCGATGCCTGTGTCCTTCAAGATCTGCGTCAAATAGTTAGACACAAGAAGGTTTCCAGAGCTCTGACTGAAGAGCGCAGTCGCGAAGCAGAGGGAAATTCGCTTGATGTTAGGAACAGAGGAGAAGAAATCCTTCCAGGTCATGTTCTGCTCGGCTTCCTTGGCGATGGCTTGCTGGATCTCAGTGCACTCGAACTTGACGAGTTCGCTATCAGGATCGCATTCTCCGTGGTACTTGATAAGAATATCGCGGGCTTTGTCGACCTTGCCCTTGGCGATCAGCCAACGAGGAGACTCAGGGCAGAAAAAGATGAGGCTGAGTTGATACGCCGACGGAATGATCTGGACGAGGGTGGGAAGCTTCCAGGACCATTCACTCTCGATACGGAAGCAACCGTAAGTTGCCCATGCGCCGATAACATAGCCCAAGACAATATTAGTGTTGTACAGGGTCGTGATCTGAACTCGCTCTTTGGGGTGTGACAGCTCCGTAACCAGTACTGGAGCACCCATCTGGATAAGCGAAGAGCCAATTCCGAGAACGATCTTGCCGCCGATAAACATATTGAGCGATGTTGCAAAGAACTGAACGATGACACCGGCGATGATGACGATCGAGCCCAAAGCGGTTGGAACACGACGACCCGCGACATCGCCAATCCAGCTGAGGAAGATGAATGGGATAACACCGCCGATGGCGTTGGAAGCGCCGAAGAAGCCAAGTTTGGAGCCGGCAGGATGGCCGAATTTGTCTTGCCAGCTTTCGAGCGTCTGAAGGGCGTTGGTCATGCTCCTATACTTGTCGTTAGCACCTCCGGTTTAGTTGATGGTTCTAGGAACATACCCATCAATGCCAAGTGCCATACTAGCGAGCAAGGAGGAAGTGAGAAGGAAGTACAGCAACACTCCATTCTTTCTCTTCCAAAAGGGTGGAACCGACTTCAAGTCGATGGGAGACTGAATGTCTTCAGTAGCGCGTGCAACCTTCGGAGCCATGATGGCAGAAGAGAGATAGGCTGGTTGGAGTTGATAGTTGATCTGTGCCACAACTGGCGATGCTGCATGTTATATAGGTACATATGACACACGATCACGAAGGAACAATTCCGATTTTACAAAGGATCAAAGTCTACGGCTGAATAGTGTACTCCACATTCTACTTCCCCGTGGGGAATAAGCGAGTCGAATGATGGTGTGACGGAACGGCGAAACGGAGAATTAGAGCTCGACGAGGTTATTACCCCTCAACTAACGGAGAAATGTCATCGGAGAATCGGTCATCACCCAACAATGGCGGTGATCAACAATCCCTCGTTCCGCTCCATTCATCCTCATGACAAGATTATCAATCGGCCCGTAATTCCCCTAGTATAAAGAATCCCGGACCTGTACGGGCGTGACTGGGGGATGACAGCTCCTGCATCGCCCTTGTTCCCTTTCCGCTTCTTGGTACGACATCACCATGCCTTCTCTTCCACCAGACTTCAACCTTGGCTTCGCTACTGCATCTTACCAGATTGAAGGTGCAGTAGCCGAAGATGGCCGAGGTCCATCTATTTGGGATGTCTTTTGTCATCTTGAGCCCACACGGACTAAAGGTGCTAGCGGTGATGTCGCTTGCGATCATTATCATCGTCTAGAAGAAGACCTTGATCTCATGAAGCAATATGGAGCGGATATGTATCGCTTCTCACTCTCATGGTCTCGTATTATTCCTCTTGGTGGGAGAGATGATCCTATCAATGAAGCCGGCATAGCTTTCTATAACCGGGTCATCGATGGATGTCTCTCGCGGGGCATCACCCCTTGGGTTACGTTATACCATTGGGACCTTCCCCAAGCACTTCATGAGCGGTATGGAGGGTGGTTGGACGTGGAAGAGTCTCAGAAGGACTTTGAACGGTATGCAAGGCTTTGCTATGAGCGGTTTGGTGATCGCGTTAAGCACTGGATTACACTGAACGAGCCTTGGATCGTTTCGATATTTGTGAGTTTCTCAAACTTGCAGAATCATTCGTATCTCTGACATTTCTCTAGGGCTATGCAACAGGAGGCAACGCTCCTGGTCGAAGTAGCATCAACCCTCGATCGACAGAAGGCAACACAGCAACAGAGCCGTGGATAGTTGGCAAGGCCCTCATCATGAGTCACGCTCGCGCTGTGGCAGCATACAACAAAGACTTCCGCCCTTCTCAAAAGGGTCAAATAGGGATCTCCTTAAATGGTGATTACTATGAGCCTTGGGACAGCAGCGAGCCGCGAGATAGTGAGGCAGCTGAGCGCCGCATGCAGTTTCATATTGGATGGTTTGCAAACCCCATCTTGTAAGTCTTTCCAAAGCCGGTTTCCATATTGGTTCATTCAGATTCTGACGGTCGGTAGTTTAAACAAGGACTATCCCCAGTGCATGAGAGACCAACTAAAGGATCGCCTGCCCACCTTTTCAGCAGACGACATGGCTCTCCTCCGATCTGCTGAATGCGACTTTTACGGCATGAATTACTACACCTCCCAATTCGCACGCCATAAAACATCTCCACCGCCTGATACAGATTACATCGGCAACCTCGATGAGCTTCAGTCCAACAAAGCCGGCGATCCTGTTGGTCTCGAGAGTGGGCTACATTGGCTACGATCTTGCCCTGAGCTTTTCCGGAAACATCTCACGCGCGTGTATCGTCTCTACGGCAAGCCAATCATTATCACAGAGAATGGCTGTCCTTGTCCTGGCGAGGACAAGATGACACGCGAAGAGTCTGTGCAAGATGATTACAGGATCAAATACTTTGATGATCACCTCGATGCCGTGGCTAAAGCTGTTACAGAGGATGGCGCTGTCGTGGAAGGGTACTTTGCGTGGTCTTTGATGGACAATCTTGAATGGTCTGATGGGTATGGGCCAAGATTTGGTGTAACATTTACCGACTATGAGACTTTGGAGAGGACGCCCAAGAAGTCGGCGTTGGAGTTGAGGAGTCTGGTGGATCGCAAGAAGACGTCTCCCAGGAATTAGAATAGATTCGTACATGAAACGATCTTATCCCGATGGATGAAACGCTGCGCGATGCCCCTAGGAGTCCGCATGGTAGGAGGCGCACGCCTTTACTGCTGTTATCTCCGGAACATGGCAGCTTAGGAACATAGTCAATGGATCTATATTGAAGCTAAATGTCTATTTAGCAATTACTCCAACTCTACTTCAAGAAGGGCACCAGATATGGTGCTGTTAACAACCGCGCTACCGCTAAGGTACAGTGTATCTCGACCGGAAGAGCGGCGACTAAAGGCTACAGCAGAAATATCCATCAACAAAGTAGAATTCGCCCAAGTCCGACTAGTCCTTTGTCGCACGTCGACCTCGGTGATAGCATTTTGCCCATTGTTCGCAATCCATGCCCTCCTTCCGTCTTTGGAGAGGACGAAATCATCGTTAGCCACAAGTGTACCATTAATGATAATGTCCACAGGACCTATCGCCAGACCAGTTGATAGAGAGATGGGCACTTTGGCGAACAACCCTTGGTTGGTATTGGTGAAAAAGAGCGTGTCCTTTTGAGTGACGATGCCATTGACCCCGATGGGAATTCCTTCCTTGGTAATGGTCAGGGTTGGATCCTCAAGGGCGATCTTATATTTGCCCGTGTGGACGTTTAGCTTTAGGACTCTGCCATCGACAGAGTCGGCCAGAAGAAGACTGGACGTGTCGCGTACAGATAGCGGGGATATGCCGTTAAGGAGTCCTGCTTCGGGAATCCTGGTTACCAGCGAGAGTCGAGCAGCCCCATCTTCCGTTCTAGAGAAGGGACGCAGGTCAAGTTTAAAAACGGCGCTAGAGGAGGGTACAATATTGAATCCGGTCATATTTGCCCCGTTGATATAGAACACATCTGTCTCCAACTCGGTGATTCCCAAAAGACTTGTCACGCCAGGAACTTTTGCGACGAGGGCCGGGGAACTTTGGCTCCCAGGAGAAATTTTGTAGATGCTTGAAGAGGAGATGGAAGTGACTAGAACCTCACCGTTTTTGTCGTACGGCAAGGTTCTCGAGATTCAGGACGTCTGCAATATGTTGGACGACGGATATGCTTGGGTGGTCAGGGTATTTGATGGTGGTGCGCCATGATGTTGCGGTGGTGGTTTGATAGAGAATAATGGCCGACAGGACCTGGGGAACGAAAGAGAGGAGACGCATGGCTGCTCAAATGGTGCTTCACAAGAAGAATGTTCCAAAGGGAGAACCAACAGCTACTTACCTAACTATTCACACAAAAATCGGAGGCAGACGCTCTCCTATATGCGCCGGTCGGCCTCCTCGGAGACCGTAGAGACAACCTATAGAGGGTTACTAAGCCAAAGATCTCTTCGGGCTCCTCGGAGCCCGCTCCACTTTTAGTTGCTAGGTGTACGAGCCCGACCGTTTGTGAGCATGTCCCTCCCCGATTTCTAAACATGACCAAAAGGACACTAGATTTCATGCTAAGATATATAGTTAGTAGAGAAATGACTTTTTATTTAAGAAGCTCTTGGCTGCACAAATTGTCATGCCATCTCCGTTTTCGCACAGTATATGACAGCCCATTCAAACAACACACCTAGTCACAACGTCGCAACCTTATCACTCTCACCATGGCTGCTCATCTCCCTTCGTCTTACAAAGCCGTCGTTGCTGAAGGCCCTGGCATCCCTTTGAAGTTTATCGAGGTTCCGCTTGCGCAGCCAGAGGCAGGCCAAGTTCTCGTTAGAGTCCTGACATGTGGTGTCTGTCACTCAGACGCCGCCCTGCAACAGGGTTATCTTGGCCCTCATTTGTTACCCCGCGTGCCTGGCCATGAGATTGTGGGCGATGTGGTCGCTGTGGGAGATGGTGTAACTAAATTTGGCGTTGGTGACCGAGTCGGAGGCACTTGGCATGGCGGTAAGATCAAACTAGGTCAAGATTTTTCTTGACTTTTCTTCTTATTCTTTGTGGGATATCTTCTAATATTTGGATCATAACAGGCCATGATAACACATGTCGTCCCTGCCACGTTGGCCTATTCCAAGTGTGTCGCAACGGTATCGCGAATGGTATCTCCAAGGATGGTGGATACGCCCAATACGTCCTGCTCCGCACCGAAGCCACAGTTCGAGTTCCCAAGGACATGGATCCTGCTGAAGTTGCCCCACTGCTTTGCGCTGGCGTGACCGTCTTCAATAGCATCCGCAAGATGGCTGTAGAGCAGGGCAAGCTAGTGGCCGTCCAGGGCATCGGTGGCCTGGGTCATTTGGCCATCCAGTTCGCCAATAAGATGGGGTACAAGGTAGTGGCCATCAGTTCTGGACCATCAAAGAAAGAGTTGGCTCGACAACTAGGAGCGCATGAGTATATCGATACTAGCACCTCCGATCCAGTCGATGAGTTACAGAGTCTCGGAGGGGCCGCCTTGATCCTTGCCACTGCTCCTCATCCCAAGGCCATCAGTGCCTTAACTGGAGCCCTGCAGGTGGGGGGTAAGCTTTGCGTCTTGGCCCCCGTTGGACAGGTTGAGATCAACACCGTCGACCTGATCTCCAAGGCAGCCGCTGTCCATGGTTGGCCAAGCGGGCATGCTCTGGATTGCGAGGATACCATTGATTTCGTTCGCACGCATGGCGTCAAGTGTCTTGTTGAGAGGTTCCCTTTGGAGGAAGTACAGCAGGCGACGGAACGAATGATGGAGAACAAGGTTCGCTTCCGTAGCGTCCTAGTAGTGGAGTAGAGGCGGCGGAGAGAATATTGCTAGTTGTAGTCTTTTGGGTTAGTCCCATGAGTTTAGAGAATTTATTGGCGCCCTTCGTACTTTAGTCCCATTCAGAGGGCTTCTTGTTCTCCCTAGTGGAGCAATCAAAAGCCGTGAATATTAGCAGCCGATCATTTATACATTATAGGTAGCACTCAACAACAGGTCACTGTGTTAGCATTGGGATATGATGCTATCATGTATTGGAAATGTCTTCTTTGTTATCGTTGAAGTCCGGCCCTCGATGGTATAACCGAGCCAGAAGATCGCACCTAATAACATATTATGATAATGGGAAGAAGTGATGGTGTTTGTTCTGGTGTCCTAGGAATACTATGATCCCCCATTCTCTGATAAGAATTTCAAGGACACTTCAACATATTAAACAGACCTGAGGATCCTTGGAGCCCAGATATGACACTAGACGAGAATCATAGCTGGGTTAGGTTGCTAGCATGGGGATGAGTTAAAACAGGTCTCCGTTATCCTAGATAGGGGTATTAGCCGTTATTTTATGGGGCCTGAGCCATGCAGATGCAACCATATGATGCAAAACCCTACTTGCCTCTGTATCAAGAGGTCCAACGGTACTAGATTGGCTAGGCTACCTGTGTGGCATAACCCGGCTAACCAGGGATCTGTTGTGTAAACCGAAATGGCAAAGGTAGGTGGGGCGGTCTCCTCGGGGCCCGATAGCTGAAGAGTGACGACTACATGGCTAAACTCCGTCAAGTCCGCCTTCATGTCTGTCACCGGTGGGTGATATGTGTCTATTGGTTTAAAAGGCTCTCTTGCCGCACTTCATGCTCCCGTCTCACACTTCAACAACAGAACCAGCCTGATTCACCAACCCAGATCATAACCCCTACATCCCAATTTTAGCACTCATGGCCTCGCAGCAAGCTCCTTCCCAACTCAGAGCTGGCAATGATGCTCGCTCACAGCCCTCACGACTCCTCCTGAAGGGAGGAACAGTGCTCTTGCACGATGCCAATGACCATGTCAACGTGGTCAAGGCTGATGTGCTGATCGAGGGCAACAAGATTGCCAAGGTTTCCGACTCAATTGCTCAAT
Source organism: Fusarium oligoseptatum (assembly GCA_003946995.1). Lineage (NCBI taxonomy): Eukaryota > Fungi > Ascomycota > Sordariomycetes > Hypocreales > Nectriaceae > Fusarium > Fusarium oligoseptatum. The sequence goes on along the minus strand of NKCK01000080.1, from coordinate 4,223 downwards.
CCAGCGATATAAACACCATTGACTGCACCTCCAAGGTCATCTCGCCCGGATTCATTGACACTCATCATCATGTGTGGCAAACTCAACTCAAGGGCAGGCACGCCGACGAGATTCTCCTCGAATATATGGCGTCCGGGAACCTTCAATCTTCCAACTACAACCGTGAGGACATATACTGGGGTCAGCTTGCGGGTTGTCTTGAGTCCATCAACGCTGGAACTACTACAGTGTTTGACCATTCACACATAAACTGCTTTCCCGAAGCCGGTGCGTAACACAACACTACCAATCCCCAGCGTCGGGCTCGAACACGGCTAACGAACCCTATTTGCCTCTCAGCTCCAACGGCCATCTCTGCTACAGCCTCTTCTGGCATCCGAAGTGTCTATGGATATTGTCCTTCTCCCCGGGTTGAGTCTTGGTCGCCATTTACCCTGGCACCTAATGTCCTTGAACCTTGGGTTATGGATACGCTCGAAAGTCTCGCGTCACAAGCACCTTTCGGCAATGGTCGCGTGACACTTGGGTTCGCGTTTGATCACTGGTTTCTGCCCAACAAAGTTATCCAGGGTGTCTTCAACAGAGCCAGAGCAGCCGGTGCGAAGCTGGCAACCACTCACGCAATTCGCAACCCTCAGATCAGCTTAGCTGATCCGGTCGAAAGGATCAAATCTCTTGGCCTTCTTGATTCCGATATTGTGTTGAGTCATTCCAATGGTCTTACTCCTGAAAGCATCAAGGCAATTGCGGACGCGGGTGCGCACATTAGCAGCACACCTTCTGCGGAAATGCAGATGGCGGCGGGTTACCCAGTTTGCCTGGACGAGACTCTGCCTGGAGCCCAGAAGCAGTCTAGTATAGGTATTGACTGCCACAGCAACCAGGCTGCGAGCGTGGCCTATGAGTTGAGGCTGGTTCTCCAAGCTTCGAGAGCTAGACACAACCAGAAGCTCATTGATCAAGGCAAAGCTCCGAGGCATGCGTCAAAGACGGTGGAAGAAGCATTTAACCTCGGCACTATTCAGGGAGCTAGAGCGCTTGGGATGCAAGACCAAATTGGAAGCATTGCAGAGGGGAAGTTGGCTGATTTGGTCATCTTTGATGGAAACAGCCCCGAATTGCTTTGCGCGGTGGAACAAGATCCCGTGGCCGCCATTATTCTGCACAGTAGCATTGGTAGCGTGGAAACGGTCATTGTGGACGGCATCATTCGGAAAAGGGATGGGAAGATCCTGGAGGTGGACGTCGAAGAGGAGTTCAGGGAGCTTGCTGGTGACGGCTACCTCACTTGGAGCCGGATTGCAGATGAGCTGAGGCGATCAAGAAAGGGTCTTCTCAAACGCGAAGCCGAGAACCAGGACCCGGATGAAGTCAAGAAAGGAGTTATTCACAATTTCTATGTAGACGAGTCTAAGCTAGTTGGTTGATATCATCTTTTGCTATCAACCAAATCCTCAACTTCTCTAGGTTATCAAAAAGAACGCTCCAAGAGTTTTGCGAAACTGTCAACGGAAAGGAATTCACTCTCCATGTCCTCGAAGGCCAGGTGCATATTCAACTCCTAGCATGACATTGATGCATTTTAGGAAGGATCTGTGGGAAATGGGAGCTGCAGAGAACCCAGAACTTGTTGAGGGCCAAAAAAATACTCATCCGTCTCAGCATAGAGTAAAGTTCCTAGGTCCTCGCCTAAATCCATTGGGTTGTTCCCCAGGGATGTGAATGCTTCTCCTGCTTCAGCCTGCCAGCGGTCAAGATCGTCAAATAGTGAATCATCTCGTTGCTGTTCAGATATAAGCTTGCTGAAGTAGAAACAGGCAACCCCGTACAGAGCTCGACTGATAAGCTGGAGCTTATTTGCTGCGGGAGATATGGTTGCTGAAGATCGCAATGACTCTGCAAAGCCATGAAGCATAAGAAGATCATCTGTATTACATGTCTTGATGACGTTTCCAAACAACACAATAAAGGGGATGAAGGGCGACTGAAGAATCCTCCTAGGCTACTGTTAAAAACAACAAGACACTCCACTTCTAGCACTACTTTTACTCACCAATGCAAATATATAGACCTGTAATGATCGTTCTCGGCAGTCAGCCGCATGCATTCTTCGTGGGCCTGGAGGGTCTGTCTGGCATATTTCACACAGTCTGAAGAAAAGGTAAAGGACTGATCTTGCAAAGTTTCGCCTCGGCATATCAATGTAGCCGTGCAATAATATGTGACTTTGTCAGAGAGGGCCAGGATTCTGTCCAGGGTCATTTCGGATGATTCAGGGGAGGTGGTAGCGAAAAGCTAGCCCATGGTTAGTAACAAACCAGGCTATGAAAAGGCAAACGGGTTCTTACGTAGGGGCTCTGCCGTCCAAGAGATTCCAGCTCGGCCATTAGCTCCTTTGAGTTTCTGGAGAGCGAGCTTTGTGGCCCCAGAAGCGCTGCCTTGCTATAGAGCCGCTCATATACTTTTCCCTGAATGTTGGCGTTTCCAACCCAGAAGGAAAACATACCCGGCCAAGAGTCATGAAAAGAAGGTCCGTTAAGATGGCTGATAACTGTGATGTCACAATCACGAATCATCGAGGGTCGTCCTAGACGAAAAGAAAGAGCCCTCTCGATGATATATACGTGCCAGAACAACATGATCTTAACGTTCCTCTCCTCCTCATCGCCTTCGGATACTATGGCATTATCATGCCATCCCATCGTTAGGCAGAGGTGGCTCGCCAGTCCCGCCAATCGCCAGGCAAGCCATGGCTTTGACGTTTCAATAGCATGCGATGCCTGTGGTACGTGTCAGCGCCTACTGTGGTGCTGGGGGTTTACAGACTTACACCCATAACCAGTGCTTGGACACTTTCCATTCTAGCTGGTAAGAAAACCCCAATGTTGCTCAAAGCGGCCTCCAAGGCATGCCTGCAAAGGCGGCTATGCTCAACGTACTTCTCATGGAATGGATCCGAGGCTGACGCGTGAAAGCTTTCTGTGAACAAGTAGTATAGACCGGACGTAGCTATGACAAAGTCATTGTCTGAATAGTCATCAATTGCGAAAAAGACTCTCTGACAAATGGTGATGAAACGTTCCACCGACACGAAGCATCGTAGTATAAGGAAGCTGGCAGGAGGCGCTTCTATAAATGTTCCATATTGTTAGCTAGAGTTCGCGTCACATTGGAAAGTGTTTAAGCTAGCTCACCCTTGAATCTCCTCAAGATGTCCACAATGGCACATGTGGGCGGCAGGGGCATCCTACGGAAAGACGAGGACGACTGTATTTCTAGAGACGGCAATGCGCCTAAATCTTGGCGTGTGCGGGATGGCCATTGCACCGACGCCGAGCCGGTGTGCAAATCGGCCGACTGCATATGCGCGCAAGCTTCCTTCAAGTCCACCACGCCCCTAACAAACATTTGAGCCATGTCAGCGTGTGCCTGCAACGATGAAGAGCCCTCCGTGGCAACTGGGGCATCGTCGCGGTCGAAAACGGTTCCCGGAGATGAATGGGATGATGCCAGTGGCATTGATACATTTGGCAAGGCGGCGGCTTGTTCTCCCTGACTAGGCTTGGTCCTAGATTCGAGTAGCAGGGATTCGATGGTTTTAAGTCGTTCCTCGATGGAGTCTATCTTTTGTTCACTATATGAAGAGTCGGGTCAGCCAACCAACCCACTTCGATCAAGCCAAGGGCTGAATGAACTTAGCTGTGACTTTAATTGTGGATCAGGTACGCATACTATTGCTCTGAGATGTGTATCCTTTGACGTGGCTCTTTCGGCTTCTGTCCAGCCCCGGTGAAGGTACAAGCCTGTCCAGAGAGGCGACAAGGGGAGCATGGTGAGCCCCTATCACAACGAACCTATTGTCCAGTCGCGGGTCCGTTAGCAGCAATTCACAGCTATGATTGGACCCGGAATAGGGATTCAACGCTTACTTTTCTCGATCGACATGTGTCACACTACAATGGTGCGTTTGTTAGCTCTGGGATCAAATAACGACACGGGAGAGGTACTGACGGCAGTCACCCTTGATCCTTCCATCTTGTTGGACGTGACAGAAGGGAGATGAAGGTATAAACCAACTATATAGAAATGGGTGACAGCGTTGACATGGGCGATGACAAATCTGTAGGATCATGGGGGGTCCCCATAGGTGCCCCGCTGGAGGTGCAGATAAGGGAACCTGTACAGGCGACGGCCGGCGTGAGATATATCACGTGACTTTATAA